>CM044552.2:1520000-1585000 GCA_024416835.2 Perccottus glenii | reverse complement strand
CATGCTCAGTCGGTTGATCTACAGACTCATGAAGGAGGCGGCCATTTTGTCAAAAAATAAACGCAGTGAGAAAAGCATCTGTAATTTTTGTTTTATTACTGAATGATCCAAAGCAGCAGATGACCGGAGGGCGGAATTATCTTTATCTTTGTCGTCTTTTGGGTTTGGTTTGATAAAAAAGACTTAACTCCGCTTTTACAACAGTATAAGTGAACGCACAATGAGAAAGTCTGGCTTTTAAAATGACATGGAAATGTACCTATTGGCTCTGGATCAAATTTTAACGTTTTTCAAAATTAAATAAAAGGATTTGCATAATTTAATGTCTCCTCTGTTGTTTAGCTGCTTCCCTGGTGGCAACCTGTGGAACTGCAACAGAACAACTTTACTGTGAAAAATGAACGACTGACAGGACAACTGTAACAAAATGGAGGATACGGTTCCGATCAGTGGCATTTCTGTTCAGAACCAACCGGAAAGATGACTCTCAGTGAAATTAATGGTCCATTTTGTTCCAGGTTTTAGCTGAAGACACTGCAACAACAACGTCCTTCATAAACGCATGTTCTGATCATATATTAGTATTTGATGCTTGTGGTGGGATTGTTTCAAATAAAATGGCTGTTGATAACTGAAGAAAGACCCTGCTTTGTGTCCAGTAGAAACACCGTCACTGTGATGCCACCAACAACAGCTCCATCCACAAAGTACCGCCACAAACAACTAAACAGATTCTCTTTTGAACAAAACATGGAAAATGGAGCTGCTGCTACAACAGGGACTGGAGACAACTATTCTCACTAGTTCAGGTCAGTTGTCTTTTTGTCATGTTTTTGTCTTTTAACCCAGCATCAGGAACAGACTTGTTGGTTTGTAATGGTCTGGTCGCCCAACTTTAAAGTTATCTCCGGCGTGATTTAGTTTTGGACTGGAGTCCACAGCGCCCCTCGTGGTCGGGTGGACACGCTGCAGTGTTTTAATCAGACGCCACATTGGCTGTTGAAGTATACGTCCGCGCCGCCGCCATATTGGACCCGGGCTTTGAATGTACATCAATGACCGTCCACTCAGCTGACTGAGGAGGTAAACAAAGCGTCTCTAAAAAAGAAAAAGAAGAGTTCTGTGCAGTTTGAGGCTGATCCAACCGGCAAACAATCCAACCCAGGTCTCTGGGAATTAGATTTCACAAGTACTACTTGTTGGTTGTACTTTTGTTTGCTCGTTAAAACCGCATTTGGTAGCGCCACTGTAAAACCGTTAAAGTGCATTTGTCCATTATCTCCTTCTATTAGTCTATGTTTTGGTCTAAAATGGACGTAGACGTATCGTGGCAACGGCTCAAAGCAGCCGAAGTGTCATCTACACAGTTTATAAAGTCTATAGTATGATTTATATATCTTACGATTGTTTACAAAAACTGTAAAAGCTAGATTTGAGGGCTCCCTGATTCCAAAGAAAACTAATAGGAAGGTTGTTCTCACACTGACAAAAACCCTCCTACAGCTACTTCGGCCTTTGCTGCAGTCGGCTTACATTTCTCTTTTTGGTGAAATTTCAAAATTCATTAGCTTCAAATTTGCTTACTTTTATTTTTTAAGTTTTTTTCCAATAAAAAAAAATGACAGTTTAGAATCCTCCATTTTGTCAGTTAGTGTCAGTTAAAATTCAAAAACGCGGTTACCGTGGCAACAGAACGCCTCCCCATTTAAAACCAGTTTATTTCTCGTGTCATTATTCTTCAGTAAAAGCAAATTTAAGACCAGTTCAAATAAACACCATAGCCCAAAATAAACCCAAAACCTTTGATTTTTAAATAAACCATCCACTCTTCTTCTTCGCTGGAAGAGTCCAAAAAAACAAAGAAAAACGCACATTCAGTAAACATTCTCCTCTACAGGTAGTTCCCTTATAGACTCTGTATTTGCTCGGTCTTTACAGAAACAGTTGAATAATAACATACCAATCAGCAGTGGTTATTTCACAATTGGAAAAAAGCACAAAATGTTTACACTCTTTTACAGGTAAATAAAACTCTTCGGGGGCGACTCGCTCCTGGTTTTTAATTTTTTTTGGTTTTCCCCTTGTTGCCGTGACAATCTTTACATACAAATATGGACAAAGGAAGTGTCGGTGCCGGTCGGAGCCGCAGTCTGTCGTTAGCATCAGAGGAAAAGGCGAAAGTTTTTTTTTCTTTTTTCATTATTGGTGTTTGGTGGAGGTTCATAGCTGTCCCTCGGAGTCCTGGCTGCCGCTGGGCTTCTCTGCGTCCTGATTGGTCAGATCTTTGAGAAGGAGGGAGGAGCTTTTCTCTCTGAATTCATCGGCGTCGGGTTCGAGACCCTCGGGACACGGCAGCTTCATTAGCTCCTCTCTGAGCTGCGCGCTGTGACGCTAAACAAACAGGAAAAGAGACGTTAATACAGGGTTTATTCAAGAACATTCACAAAGAAATATGTCCTAATGTTACTCTTTTTTTATTAGCATTATTTCATAAGCAAGGCTTATTCAAAAATCAACACAAGCAGACAACCTTTCAGATTAACATTTAAACACTAAACCAGGACTAAACCAGGTGTAAATTAGGTTTTAGACCAGACCTGGGACCACTTTCTTCTGCGTTTGGATCTATATTCAGCAGCTCATAAATCAGATCTGTTTTCTGTTTGTGTTGTTTTCTGTCATTGGTTAATGACTGGAGGAGGCTGAACAACTGCGTTTACACTGACATTAGTTCAGATACTGCAGATTTATTTGCATTTTAGCAGCAATATCTTTATTTACAGACATGTAGAAGAACACAACTAGTTTTGATTTTGGACATACAGCTCATAGCCTTTAGTATCCTGGCCAGCCACACTGTTCTCTCGTTGTATTAGGCTGGGATTTAGGGGTTTGAACAGAATAACAAGGCGGGACATGGGCGGAGCTAACGTTTGCAGAGTAAACCAATCAGAAAAAAAAAACACGGATGTGACGTAAGGAAAGCAACCGGCTGATTCCAGTTGTCAAACAAACATGTCAGACATGTCCAGGTCTTTAAGAACAGAAGCAAGCGCAGCATCAAACACTCGCTCCGATGCGGCGGACATCTTGACTGTTTTGGTTGCAAAACAGTTGTTGCGCTCAATATCATGCAAAACAAAATCCTGCCTCCCTTGCTAAGATTGGCCGGGAAGAAAGAGCCGGAGCAGAATACAGACCCAGACCAACATCTCTGTGAATGCAATACAACGAGGAAGCAGTCCGACTGGCTCACGTTAAAGGCACGATGTCGGCGTGGCTCACGTTAAAGGCACGGTGTCGGCGTGGCTCACGTTAAAGGCACGGTGTCGGCGCGGCTCACGTTAAAGGCACGATGTCGGCGTGGCTCACGTTAAAGGCACGGTGTCGGCGTGGCTCACGTTAAAAGCTCACGTGTCGGGCGTGGCTCACGTTAAAGGCACGGTGTCGGCGCGGCTCACGTTAAAGGCTCAGTGTCAGCGTGGCTCACGTTAAAGGCACGGTGTCGGCGCGGCTCACGTTAAAGGCACGGTGTCGGCGCGGCTCACGTTAAAGGCTCGGTGTCGCTGTGGCTCACGTTAAAGGCTCAGTGTCGGCGTGGCTCACGTTAAAGGCACGGTGTCGCCGTGGCTCACGTTAAAGGCTCAGTGTCGCTGTGGCTCACGTTAAAGGCTCAGTGTCGCTGTGGCTCACGTTAAAGGCTCAGTGTCAGCGTGGCTCACGTTAAAGGCACGGTGTCGCCGTGGCTCACGTTAAAGGCTCAGTGTCGGCGTGGCTCACGTTAAAGGCACGGTGTCGCCGTGGCTCACGTTAAAGGCTCAGTGTCGCTGTGGCTCACGTTAAAGGCTCAGTGTCAGCGTGGCTCACGTTAAAGGCTCAGTGTCAGCGTGGCTCACGTTAAAGGCTCAGTGTCAGCGTAGCTCACGTTAAAGGCACAGTGTCGCTGTGGCTCACGTAAAAAGGCAGTGTTGGTGTTTACCTTTAGTGCAGCTGCGTTGTCGGTGCTGTACTGCTGGATGTCTGTGATCCATTCTTCGCACTGAGACATGATCTCGGCCCGCTTCAGGTAAAAGTGTTTGTGGATCACCTGCAACACAACACAAACAAAAGGGTTAGAAACAACAGAAAAATCACAAGAGACATAAAAACATAAACCAGGGCAAACCCTAACTCCGTCCCGTTGCCTGAGTAACAGTAAAGAATCTGACAAACCAGAGCCGACCCAATGAGCACAAAACAAACGCTTTCATTCAAAGAGACTTGCATTAATGTTCCATTCACCAGTGTCACAGCTGGAACACCACTGGAGGCAAGGAGGGTTAAGTGTCTTGCCCAAGGACACAACAACAGTATGAACTGTGGGGAGAGCGGAAATTGAACCGCCTACCTTCCAGTTAAAGCCACTGCGCCGCTCTGCACACCTCTGCCCCCGAGGCTGAGCAGCTTTCCTCGCCCAAACGAACTCAAACAATGTAAATGTCCTGTTATCAGCAGAGAACTGTGTTATCAAAGCGGCTAAACTTCACAAACAGCTCTGTTTTTCTCCGTTTCCTAAACTATTTTCTGGCTCATCGTCGTCACAGATTAAATCACGCAGCCTGTTCTTGTGTCTAAAGTCACTCGAGGACACAGATGGATTCTACTCAGAGTTTGTTCTAAACCTTAACCTGCTCTGGGACGAGGTCTGTGGTAAGCCATGTCTGTTTGATATTTAGCTGAGCTCACTGGGTTTGTAACAGGGACATTACTAACCAAGTTTAAGAGTCAATATGATCATAACACTCCAGTGCCTTTGTGTTTAATAACTCCACATTAATCTGTCTGAGTGTGTCTTTATTAAAACTGATTCTAGTCCGAGCCACAGTGACATCACCCGTCGCCATGGAGTCCCTTTCGTCCGGCAACCGTTGCCGTGGAGACCGTTAATCGGTATGCAGTGCGGCGCGTGGTGTCGGCGGATTAGTTTGGACAGAGCCCGCTGTGACGTGATTGGTCCGTTTTCATCAAAGAGGATGTACTATATTTGACAAAGACACTAAAATGGGCCAAAAACAAGGATAAGGTATCCAACAAAAAACTATCTTTGACAAAAGAAAATGTGTCAAGTCTTGCTTAAGATGTTTCTGAACCTGCAAAAATGTACATTAAAAAAGGGAGAATTTTAAGCTAAAGCTGCATTAAATCGTTCCCTTTTCCCATTTTGAAACAAACAATTCAAATTGTTGTATTAGGTTGTTTGTATACTTGTTGATTAATTTACATTTCATCCCATTTTCATGACTGCCACAAGCCTGGAAGATGATATTCCAGGATTTCCAGGAGGCGTAGAAACCGTCGAACACAGAGGAAACATGCAGCTGGAGACAAAGAGCTGCTTCTAAAAGTGTTCAACTGAAACATAAGGCTTTGATTCCTCCGTGTGACGTCCCTGCACATGTATTTAGAGTCTTTAAAGTATTGCTCTGCTGAATATGAGGACAATATTTGACAGAAAACATCAGAGGAAAGCCTCCTGTTTGTGTGGGTCCTGCTGAACCTTACATGTTGTCCACTTTAACACAGGTTCATTTTCTAATGATCTCTGGAAACCGACCCCCGTCAGAGTCCCGCTCCTGCTTTAGTTCAACACCAAAGTTCTCTTCTGAGACCTGTCACCAGTCCTGCTCTAAGACTTGGATGTGTCAGAAATGATTCATTCGGGGACTTCTGGGGCTTGTCTGAAAGTATTGGGACACTGATTCCAGATATAGTCCTTTAGGTTTGGAGCCAGAGTTATTTTGGTCTTTGTGTTTATTTTTAGTCTGAGGTTTAAATAATGCAGCAGCCGTCGGCCACAATCAGAGTCTGTTCACACGGAGCTCACAGGAGACACACCGGGCCAGAGTCAGTCCAAATTCAATCATTTTGAAGAACCCTGCTGTAATATTATATAATTCATTTGTACTGGGGTTTCCCATTGGGTCCTGTCCAGTGACAGTGTGTCTTTAAGACGCAGAAGGAAACAGTTAACAGCTCAGACTCAACATGAGCTGGGACCTGACTGGATCTCAGGAGCTGGTAGAACTACAGTAGTACTGCACGGCCTGTCCGTCCTTCTGTGGTTCTCTTTTTTCCCGGCTGTTTTCTTGCCCTGATGTAGGGTCTAAGGACAGGGGATGTTGTCTAGTGCAGTCTGTTAAGCTCTTTGAGGCGACTGTTGTTGTGATATTGGGCTGTAAAAAAATAAATGTCTTGTCTAGAAGTTGAACATCCAGACTATACTCCAGACTAAACTATTACTGGACAAAAGAATTACTAAAACCAAGACTAAACCAGACCAAGACCCACTTTAGATGAGCCCTTGGTGTTTAGATCAGTTCAGCGTTATTTCTACAGCTCAATGCTTTAAGGACTTGAGGGACAACAGCCCTGTCCTGGAAAAACTAAAGACATGGATAAAAGGAAACCTTGGGGACAACCACAGAAAGAAGACCAACTCTCAGGACGGACAGAGCTGAGCTGGCTCCAGAGCAGTGTCTTTAATAAACTTAAACTCACCACAGAACTTTTTGGAATAGTCTGAATGAAGAGACAGTGAATAATGTTGTTGTGGCAAACCATATCCTGTGGATGACTGTTTTTGTGGTTGTGTTTGATAAATGTAAGAACTGTAATGTAGCCGTGGGCACCACTGTGACCCAAGACATTTTCCTCTGGGACAATAAAGTCCAATCTGAATTTGGCAAAAAACATACAGAATTTCTATTTCTAACACCTTTAAAAGTGTTTATACTCGGCCATAGATGTGTCCAGGATGGTTCTGGACAGAACGTTCTTATGGGTCATACATTCAGTGGGGCCCTCAGGTGAGTAACACCTCACTGACACAAGCCTCTGAGTGGGGACACTCATCTCAGACCAGTCACTGCAGAAGAAGTCCTGGAGGAGGACCAACCGTCTTCTGTTTTTAAACTGTGTCCAGAGGCCTACTTCTGTAATCCAACTAAAACCTGTTCAAATCCAACTTAAACCTGCTCGAATCCAACTAAAACCTGCTCAAATCCAACTAAAACCTGCTCAAATCCAACTAAAACCTGCTCAAATCCAACTAAAACCTGTTCAAATCCAACTAAAACCTGCTCAAATCCAACTAAAACCTGCTCAAATCCAACTTAAACCTGTTCAAATCCAACTAAAACCTGCTCAAATCCAACTTAAACCTGTTCAAATCCAACTAAAACCTGCTCAAATCCAACTAAAACCTGCTCAAATCCAACTAAAACCTGTTCAAATCCAACTAAAACCTGCTCGAATCCAACTGAAACCCTTCTTGGGCCTGGTCTCTCGTCACAGACTGGACTACTGTTTGTTCTCGTCTCATTTCCGAAGCGCCGCTGTTCATTCGTTCTTCTCTGACGTCTTCTGGAGCAGCTGAGAGGTTACTATTCGTCTTACAGCCACAGAAAAACCTGAGGAGCGGCTGTATCTCCTACAGAGGAATTAATAAAGGAAGGATTTATGACGGCGCTGTCCTCGGAGAAGACAAGGCTCTGAACTGAACTGAGATCAGTGGAAACGTGGCTCTGGTGAAACCTTCATACAGTACATCCAGACAGGTTTCTTTTATTTATTGTCGCTGCTGGAAAAGTGAAAGGAAAAGGCTCAGATCTGTAAAGTCTGAGGGTCAGACCAGGCTGAGGTGAGTTATTACAGGAGGAGCTTAGAGACAAGGGCAGAAAGAAAAGGTAGGAATATCAAACACTCTTTTTCTCAAGGTTAAAAAAAAAATAAATATAAACCCCAGAAGCCTGTACCTCTTTGAAGCAGGGCGAGGGGTTCCTCATCTGCTCCAACATGGCCCACTTGACGGTGGCCTGTCGGATGTTCCCGTCGTACTCTCTGGAGCTCTGTGTGCCGCTGGGAGTGCCTCGTGAGCGCTCGTATCCGGGTTCGTTAAAGTACGGCTCTGCCACGAGGATCAGGGACTGGACCGAGACCAGCACCTGCAGCGGGAAAACAAGACAAGTTTAGTCAGACGTTTAAAAGCATTGGACAAGATTATATTTGGGCCTTATTGCCTTTGACAGTAGATACAGAGAACAGAGGACTGACCACAGGGAAATGACCCGAGCGAGTATCTCCCGCTCTACCAACAGAACTACCGGTGCAAATGTTGGATTATTCCCTTGAATTCCAGGTAAAGAACCCAAATTTAAAATTAGAAGGACTCAATAGGCAGCATTTAAACTAATGGGTCTGCTATGAGCGTAACCTGACAGAACTGTTCCACAGACCATCTGGAGGCTCCTGTTGGAAGTGGTTTATCCAACAGTTTAATCAGAGCAGCTCAGTGTTGTTCACGTGGGTAACAGTTAGGGGTGGTGAAAAATCGATTATTGATTAATCGCGAGTATGTTATGGACGAGTATGAATCGATTATTCAATTTTCAAAAAAAGATTATTTATTTATTTAAAAAAATTTGTTTTGCATTATTTTATTTTGTAAACAATGTTTTACCGGGAGCTACATGGTCCACAGTATGGAGCCAAGGTATGTGATACCATCCCAGAGTTTTTTTTTTTTTACACACAAGTCGATTCCTATTCTTTACAAGGAGACAAAGTTTATAGTGCAAGTGTCCTTCAAGTCTGCTCCCAGGGTAGCAATAACTTGTGATGCCTGGACCTCCAGAGCCACCGTCTCATATGTGACCGTTACAGCTCATCACGTCAACAGCGAGTGGAAGCTAATTTCATACGTGCTTCAGACGAGAGCTATGGATGATAGCCACACGGGCGCTAATATTTGCAACGAGTGGCGGATAGAGACACACGACCTGGTTCTAGTCACCGACAACGCTTCAAATATGAACGTGGCAGAGCTTGGCAACTTTCTACATGTCCGTCGTTACGCTCACACCCTAAACCTCGCCTGCCAACGAGCGCTGAAGTTGCCCGCTGTAGCCCGACTGTTGGGTCGAGTCAGAAGGATCACCGCAGCACCACAGCCAGTCATGTGCTGGAACAAAAGCAGGCCCTACTCGGTAAGCATAAGGCTTAGACTTAATTTAAAAAATAAAATATTTACCTTTGTAATAGAAGTGAATCTATTTTAACGGTTGCATTCAAAGCAAGCTTTTTATTAGTTTCTAAATTACCAGTAGGCTATTTAAAAATATAATTCCTTATATAGGCTACTAGTAATAAGCTTTTCTTCTTTTTTTATTTTACCAGATCTGCCTAAACACAAACTGAAGACAGATGCTTCAACAAGGTGGAATAGTGGCTTTGACATGGTTGATCGATTCTACAGTATGTTGGTTCTGATCTACTTCCTAAAAGGAAATAAGCCTTTCATTTATTTGTTATTGTTTAGTTCAACTTAATGAGTCACAACACAATGTGATGTATTCATTTCTGTGTTCTACAGAACATAAGCTACATACAAATAATTCTGTGCTTTGAGTTGTTGTTACTCAATAAAAGTAATTCAGTAGCTGACTTTTTTTTTAATACTGCAATCACTTTGTAGTGTATTTTCGTTGTGAAATGGAAAATCAATAATCGAGAATCGACTCGAATCGAATCAGGAAATCAGACAGATTAACCCCCCCCAGTAACAATAGAACGTCTCTACATCACTGGACACGAGCCAGGGTTCAGACCAGAAACCTTTGCTTGGAGCAGTTCAAGATGGATTTTCACGAGTTTGTGAATTCACAAATCTGTTAGAATCTGCAGCTCAAAGTTATAAAGTAGTGGGTAGGACATGATGTAGGCCTTTTAAAAAAATACTGTAGACGTAGTGTAAATAAAAGTACAGACTGTCAACTCAGAGCTCACTGTGCTCTTAGCTTGGCTGATGGAGGCTAGGGGCTGACGGAGGCTCTTGGCTGACGGAGGCTAGGGGCTGACGGAGGCTCTTGGCTGACGGAGGCTAGGGGCTGACGGAGGCTCTTGGCTGACGGAGGCTCGGGGCTGACGGAGGTTTTGGGCTGACGGAGGCTCTTGGCTGACGGAGGCTCTTGGCTGACGGAGGCTCTTGGCTGATGGAGGTTTCGAGCTGACGGAGGCTCTTGGCTGACGGAGGCTAGGGGCTGACGGAGGCTCTTGGCTGACGGAGGCTCTTGGCTGACGGAGGCGTGGGGCTGACGGAGGCTCGGGGCTGACGGAGGCTCGAGGCTGACGGAGGCTCGAGGCTGACGGAGGCTCTTGGCTGACGGAGGCGTGGGGCTGACGGAGGCTCGGGGCTGATGGAGGCTCGAGGCTGACGGAGGCTCTTGGCTGACGGAGGCTCGGGGCTGATGGAGGTTTTGGGCTGACGGAGGCGCGGGGCTGACGGAGGCTCTTGGCTGACGGAGGCGCGGGGCTGACGGAGGCTCTTGGCTGACGGAGGCGCGGGGCTGACGGAGGCTCGAGGCTGACGGAGGCTCGAGGCTGACGGAGGCTCTTGGCTGACGGAGGTTTTGGGCTGACGGAGGCTCTTGGCTGACGGAGGCTCGGGGCTGACGGAGGCTCGAGGCTGACGGAGGCTCTTGGCTGACGGAGGCTCTTGGCTGACGGAGGCTCTTGGCTGACGGAGGCTCTTGGCTGACGGAGGCTCTTGGCTGACGGAGGCGCGGGGCTGACGGAGGCTCTTGGCTGACGGAGGCTCGAGGCTGACGGAGGCTCTTGGCTGACGGAGGCTCTTGGCTGACGGAGGCTCGAGGCTGACGGAGGCTCGGGGCTGACGGAGGCTCGGGGCTGACGGAGGCTCTTGGCTGACGGAGGTTTTGGGCTGACGGAGGCTCGGGGCTGACGGAGGCTCGGGGCTGACGGAGGCTCGGGGCTGACGGAGGCTCGGGGCTGACGGAGGTTCTGGGCTGACGGAGGCTCGGGGCTGACGGAGGCTCGGGGCTGACGGAGGTTTTGGGCTGACGGAGGCTCTTGGCTGACGGAGGCAGCAGTGAAAACACTTGGAGGCTGTGACAGAAGCAGAATCTTTGGCTCCGTCGTAGATCTTTATTAATGACTCCATTAAAGCCTCGGTTGAAGGAGAAACAGGACGTCCTTCTGTTTCTGAACAACAGCCACAACGAGACGACGCTGTTGGACAAACGCCTGAAAGAGTCTGACGTCAAACAGACCAGAAAACTGAATCGAAATCCATCCAAGACCAGTTCAAATCCAAGCTGAGTCTAAAGTCTGACAGAGCTAAGAGTTTGACTTACTGAGCCCAACCCAAACCTGGTCAAATCCAACTAAAACCTGTTTGGGCTTCTCTTAATTTACCTGAACAGAGGTTTGTCACAGACCTCAGCCCAAACCCACTGTGTTTTTAAGAACATTGAAACCTAAATAAAAATGTTACTGACCTGTAAAAAGCTGGAGGTCTGTGGGTTCCACTTCTCCTCAGGTCGACCGTGCCACGTGTTTAAGATGCTCAAACAAACCTGAGAAACACAAATGTCAAATATTGTAGTCTACAGTGGAACAAAAAGACAAAGCTGAAAGTTTTAGTGAAAGTAAGCTGACTTTTCCGTCGTTGTAGAGGTTGGGGTTGAACCTGACGCTGTGTCCTCCGGTCGTCTCCAGATTCACTAAAGGAGGAGAGTTCGGATAATCCTGCGGGAAATACACGTCGAACTCAAAGCAGCCGTTAGCGTACGGTGTGTCGGCCGGACCCGTGATCAGCACCTGGAAATACACGAGAGAGACTGGTTTAAAGTGGATTTGAACAGGTTTAACTTGGATTTGAACAGGTTTAAAAGGACCTAATCCAGCGGAAGACACTGTTCATTAATCATTTGCTGAAACGTGGGTTAATTAAAGTGATAACGGTAAAAATGGATTAAACAAAGGCCAAAGGGATAAATATATTAAAACTAACGATGAGTCGGAGGCTGGACCCGATTAAAAACAAGGCCAAAGGGTAAAAAACACAAAAGAAAAGGGTTTGTGATGAACTTTGAACAAAGACGAGACTCATTAATCAAAACCACAGCTTCTGGAAGAATAAGGCTGAGGGGATTTAAATATTGTTTCAACTAAATCAAAGACTGAGGGCCTTTGATTTCAAGAGGTTTTAGTGGGATTTACTTTTTTTTACTGGATTTTTTTTTATTTTTTTTATTGAATGTCTTTTTAGATTTGAACAGGTTTTAATTGGAAATGTGCCCTAAATTTCCAAAACAAAGCTAAAATGAACAGTCATTTCTTTCCATTTTCCATGACTTTTCTATAATTGTGATTTTGTCGGTTCTATAATTGTGATTTTGTCGGTTCTATAATTGTGATTTTGTCGGTTCTATAATTGTGATTTTGTCGGTTCTATAATTGTGATTTTGTCGGTTCTATAATTGTGATTTTGTCGGTTCTATAATTGTGATTTTGTCGGTTCTATAATTGTGATTTTGTCGGTTCTATAATTGTGATTTTGTCGGTTCTATAATTGTGATTTTGTCGGTTCTATAATTGTGATTTTGTCGGTTCTATAATTGTGATTTTGTCGGTTCTATAATTGTGATTTTGTCGGTTCTATAATTGTGATTTTGTCGGTTCTTTATGTGGAATCCCGCTCTCCCTCTCGACTGGACAGATGCTGAGGGCCGAGAGCGTTTTGGGGCGAGATGTGAAACCCTCGGAGCAGAGTCCCACCGGCAGCGGCTCTGACTGGATCTGGACTCGTTCGAGCGAAAAAAGGAGAGTCTCAGTGGAATGACTCGGGGCCGACGCAGATCCAAGTCTGTTTTGACAGAAGCAGTCACCGCAAACGCCTTTCACCACAAAACACAAATCAGCTGTTTTTAATGACGACGTGGTTATTAAAATACAAGCTGTAGAGTTTGGTTTTCTTGTCCGTTTTGGAAAAGACTGAGAAGACATCTGACTCAGAAGCTGTGGTTTTTATTTTCATTTTAAGCCTCATTTTTTATCAAATCTCTATCAAAGGTTTTAGACCAGACTTTCTTATTGAGTTCTGTTTAGTCTGGTTTAGTCTGGTTTAAGTCCTGGTTTAATTCAGGGTTTAAACTCTATATGTAATCCAGGTTTAAAGATGGTTTAGTCCTCATAAACCGTTTAGTCCGGGCTTAGAACTGGTTTTTGTCTTTGTTTACTTAACGTTGTTTTAAATTTAATCCAGGTTTATTCTTGGGTTAGTCCTTGTTTTAGAACGTTCTTTGTGCTTAAATAGTCCAGTTAAACCTGGACTGGTACAGTTTTAGACCGGGTTAGGTCTTATTTAGTTCTTATTCTTGTGCAGGTGTAGAAATGGAAACCTAAAGCTTTTTAATCCTTGTTTTTGAATCTGGTCCTGGTTTAGTTTCAGCCTCTCTCTCTCAGTCCTGGTCCTGGTCCAGCTCTTGGTCCGAGTCCTGGTCTGAGCACACTTTGACATTTACAGGAGAACAGAGTCATTAATCAAACTCTGGGTGAGAGCAGTTTATTAAATGTCACAGAGAGAATGAGTAAGAGCTGTTGCTGCTGAACCACAAACAGCACAGACACAAAAACACAGCTGCTGATAAAACCTCTGGACTCTCACAGACCGGGATTTAACCCAGACTCGAACTTTAACAGACAAATACACACACATTTAAGTGGTTCGTCTTGGATTGTAACAGGTTTTATTTTGAATTAATCTGGTTATTACCTGATTTAGACAGACTTTAAGAGGTTTAACTGAGGTTTAATAGATTTTAACTGGTTTATATGGATTTTGAGTAGTTTATATGAGACTAAAGTATATTTAAACTGGTTATAACCAAATAAAGAGCTACTTTTCATTGTTTTATCTTGTACTTTCATTGATTTAAAGTGCTTTAACTCAATTTACATATATTTAAAGTTGTTCAAAGTCTTCAAAATGGATTTAAACTGGTTATAACCACATTTACATTTTGCTTTGGGTGGTTTTGTAACCAGTTAAAACCTGACGTGGACAGGTGGAAAAGGTGTGGTGGTGTACCTTCATGATGTCGAGCCGCTCCTCGTCGCAGCGCACGAACACGCTGGAGCAGGACGACAGCGGCAGAGACGTGGACAGAGTCACGGCCTCCTGAGCCAGACGTCGAGATCGAGCCGCGCTGTTGGTGTCGCTGGCGTTCTTCACCTGAGACATGTAATGGTAGTTCACTTTGAACATCAGCTTCCCGTCCTCGTCCTCAGACACCATCTCGAACGTGTCTGAAAAACCAGAGAATAAAGAACAGACGGAACGTTAAAGGAGCAGTAACTGAACAGGAGTCTGAATGTAAAAACCCGCAGCAGTGTCTGAAGGCAGTCGGCTCAGGAGGACATTGATCAGGAGGACATTGATCAGGAGGACATTGATCAGGAGGACATTGATCAGGAGGACATTGATCAGGAGGGGGATCAGGAGGACATTGTGAGGAAAGCTGGAGCCAGATTTCCTGAAGCCAACACCAAACTTTCACATTTGACTTCACAAGTGTAATCACTTTCTTCCTCTGTAAGTCTAATGACAGTCAAAAGGGTTGTGGACAGACAATGAGGAGGTGAAAGGTCACTGTCTGGTACTTTGCTGCCGTTAGATTTGACTCATGCTCCTTACACACACAACAATGACCTCTGACCTTTTTAAACATCTTTTAAATCTTAGTTTTTTAACTTTAACCTCTGTCCACTTTTATAAGCAGCATAAGGCCTCTAAGACTCTAGGCCTTAAACATTTATTAAAAGCACCCCTAGTTTAAAAGTTTAGAGTGGGTTTGTCTCAGTTTGTTTCTCATCAGAACGAGCCGAGCGCAGCTGAATCGATGGACGCCGTGGACAGAGGTGTTTTTAATCCTGACAGAACGGAGCGGTCGGTGATGGACACAGGACTTCAGAGCAGAGGCATTGGGATCAACACAAAGACAGGACACACAGAGACAGAGAGGGATTTAAAGAGACAGAAACACACGCAGCATGAAGGGGACATGTTTTTAAGCATTAACCAAGCTCTAAAGCCACTTTCTGCGCTTGTAATTATTGAAAATGTCTTTCTGTCCAGATCAAAGTCTCTCGAGGACCGGCTGTTGTGGTTTAGACTTTTCTTTTTGTCTTTATTTTTATTTGAATGATAGGTTTACACCAGATTTATTCCTTTAGTTAAAACCTAAAGAGTTCAGACCTAAAGACGGACACTGACACAGGTTCAAATAAAAGACTGGAGAACAATGACTAAATGATCAGAGGAAACAGAAGAGTCCACATAAGGTTGACTTTAACAAAGCTCCATTGTTCTGTTTCTATCTAATATAGAAACAGTTTGTGCCACTCACCGAACTGCAGCTTCTTCATGGCAGCTACATATTTCTCCTCCAGAGATCTGAGGATGGACAGAGGTTTAGGACGACTAGAAGCTTTTCTCGATGACTCCACGAGCTTCCTCTCTGAAAAAAACAAAGAAAGATAATCATTAAAATCAAACCAAAGACGTAAGGACAGAGAGAATATTAGTAAAAGGAGAAATCCTGTTCCAATCATTAAACCGTTTCTGAAAATGCACTTTTAAACAGCAATCCATTTCAGAGTCTCGTCTTCTATCAGTTCCTTCCAGTTGACCGGCTCTGGTCCAATCAGATCCCTGGCTGCTCTGATTAAAGGATCACTCATCTCTGGTGATTATTCACACGACACGAGGAGGAAGGATGGAGGAAATGGGCTGCACTCGCCCACCAACCGAAAGATACGTGTTAGACTCAGTGTAACGCTCGAGGAGACTTTAACAAGGGCGAGATGAAAGGATGGAACTGAAGTGGACTTTTCTAATGAAAGACACGACACAATTTTTGTCTTGATTCTGGCAGTTAGATTGAGTTTAAAACACAAAGTCAAAAACAGGAAACTCAAAAAGCTCGAACCAAACCCGGAAACCTTAGTTAAATGCACTTGAACAGGAAGTATCAGTTTTTTTATGTTTGTGAAAAAACTAATCTCCTAATCTCATATTGTAACCATCTGTGAAAAACTGAGGCTTTATTATTAAAGACAAAACCCGTAAAAAATGAAAATACATTGAAAAAATCCAAAACGAGCACAAATGTCTACAATTCAATCAAAAGATGAATAATCCGGACCAGGTTTTACAGCAAGCCACTCTAACTCTCCCTAGCAACCATAACAACCCATTATAAATAAAATAAATACATTTGGATTAGTGATGCACCGATACCACTTTCTTGGAAAACGAGTACGAGTATGAGTACTTGCATTTCAGTACTCGCCGATACCGATACCGAGTAGTAAAAAAAATATGATTTAAATTTACAGGTAACAGCTTTAGTCATATAATGTAACAAAAAAACAAGGCACGGGGCAAACACTGCTTGTCCAAATATCCGTGGTGAAACTAAACGAAGAGGAGGCTTGCAGTAGGCTGTGGATGTGTTTTTTCACGGAGTCGTGTAGTTTAGGCAGCTCCGTGTCAGTCATGTAGCGGCGGCTTGGGACATCATATCTGGGCTCCATAACATGGAGGAGACGCATGAATCCCACATTTTCTACCTCCGAAAGTGTCACTCAATGCAATGTACTCGATGATTGCCTGTGTTATTTTCACAGCACGTGGATTGTCTCTGGACATTTTCTCTCGTCTTGCAAGAGTTTGCGGCAGTGTGGGGTTGTGTTGGTTTAGAAGCATGGGTAAACTCTTTATACTCGTTGTCGTGTTGGGATTTTAGGTGCTTGATTAAATGACTTGTGTTAAATGCGCTACATTTTGAGCCTCCTCTGGACAATTTAGCACAATTTGCAGTCCGCCTTTGTTTTGTTTTGTCTTCATTCACTTTGAAATAGTTCCACACGGCTGACATGTCTCGTCTTTCCTTCGTTCTCCCCGCTCTGAGCTGCAGCCGGGGCCTGGGGGCGGGCACTCGGCGCCTGTGATTAACTCCTTACACGCCGCTCAAACATAGACATTTCTCAGACCGTGGTATCGGCCCCAGGTATCGGGGGACTTTTAACGAGTACGAGTAGTTTCAAAAATGTGGTATCGAGGTCGATACCAGATACTGTATCGTATCGGTGCATCCCTAATTTGGATTATAAAAAAATGGTAAAAGGTATAAAAAATGTTGTGTCTAATTAGAGTCTATATCTTCTAGAAAATTTAAATTGATCTTAAAATCTTAAAAACGTTATTTCTGTTGCTACTTCAGAAAAAGAAAGTGTCAGCCTTTAACTGTCATACGTCCCATTATTGAGAAGGCCAGCCTCTAATAGAAAAGACTGCATTTAAGGAAATGAATCATGTACATCTAATAAAAAAATAATTGTCATCAAGACAATCTCAGAAAGTTCTTTACGAACATGTTGACATTGAAATGAACTGACGTAAAAAACGATATAAAGATAAAGAGCACCAAATATATTTTTATCCACATTTCCGTGCAGCAAAGACACTCTACATGCTTCTTTATTAAACTCTCTGATTTCACTGTTTCATTGACACGTCCTGCTCTCGTCCAATCAGCCGCCTGCTCTGCTCTAATTAACCGTTTGTCCGTCGCGTCGGTCCGTTACTGACTCCCTGGGTTTTTAATCACAGGCGTTTCTGTATCGAGCGTGACCCGACATCGATCCTGCCTCTTTCATTCTCCTGTCTCACACAGCGCTCCTCGTTTGTGTCGGACGGGGTTTGTCTGTGAAACGACTGAAAATCAGACGTGATTAATAATGTGTGCGGCGCTAATGGAGGAGGTGTAGCCAGAGTGTTATTGATGCCACAGCTTTCTTTAACAACAAAGACAAATGAATACAGCTCCGTCACTCACTGGATTCATGTCTCCTCTGTAAACTGAGGACGAGCTGTCAGGACTAAACCAGGATCTAAACCAGGTCTAAACTAGGTCTAAACCAGGACTAAACCAGGACTAAACCAGGTCTAAACCAGGACTAAACCAGGTCTAAACCAGGACTAAACCAGGTCTAAACCAGGACTAAACCAGGTCTAAACCAGGACTAAACCAGGTCTAAACCAGGTCTAAACCAGGTCTAAACCAGGACTAAACCAGGTCTAAACCAGGTCTAAACCAGGTCTAAACCAGGACTAAACCAGGACTAAACCAGGTCTAAACCAGGTCTAAACCAGGACTAAACCAGGTCTAAACCAGGTCTAAACCAGGACTAAACCAGGTCTAAACCAGGTCTAAACCAGGTCTAAACCAGGTCTAAACCAGGTCTAAACCAGGACTAAACCAGGTCTAAACCAGGTCTAAACCAGGACTAAACCAGGTCTAAACCAGGACTAAACCAGGTCTAAACCAGGACTAAACCAGGTCTAAACCAGGACTAAACCAGGTCTAAACCAGGTCTAAACCAGGTCTAAACCAGGTCTAAACCAGGACTAAACCAGGACTAAACCAGGTCTAAACCAGGTCTAAACCAGGACTAAACCAGGTCTAAACCAGGTCTAAACCAGGACTAAACCAGGACTAAACCAGGTCTAAACCAGGTCTAAACCAGGACTAAACCAGGACTAAACCAGGTCTAAACCAGGTCTAAACCAGGACTAAACCAGGTCTAAACCAGGTCTAAACCAGGACTAAACCAGGTCTAAACCAGGTCTAAACCAGGTCTAAACCAGGTCTAAACCAGGTCTAAACCAGGACTAAACCAGGTCTAAACCAGGTCTAAACCAGGACTAAACCAGGTCTAAACCAGGACTAAACCAGGTCTAAACCAGGACTAAACCAGGTCTAAACCAGGACTAAACCAGGTCTAAACCAGGTCTAAACCAGGTCTAAACCAGGACTAAACCAGGACTAAACCAGGTCTAAACCAGGACTAAACCAGGACTAAACCAGGACTAAACCAGGACTAAACCAGGTCTAAACCAGGTCTAAACCAGGACTAAACCAGGACTAAACCAGGTCTAAACCAGGACTAAACCAGGACTAAACCAGGTCTAAACCAGGACTAAACCAGGTCTAAACCAGGACTAAACCAGGACTAAACCAGGACTAAACCAGGTCTAAACCAGGACTAAACCAGGTCTAAACCAGGTCTAAACCAGGACTAAACCAGGACTAAACCAGGACTAAACCAGGACTAAACCAGGTCTAAACCAGGACTAAACCAGGACTAAACCAGGTCTAAACCAGGACTAAACCAGGACTAAACCAGGTCTAAACCAGGACTAAACCAGGACTAAACCAGGACTAAACCAGGACTAAACCAGGACTAAACCAGGACTAAACCAGGTCTAAACCAGGACTAAACCAGGTCTAAACCAGGACTAAACCAGGACTAAACCAGGTCTAAACCAGGTCTAAACCAGGTCTAAACCAGGTCTAAACCAGGTCTAAACCAGGACTAAACCAGGTCTAAACCAGGTCTAAACCAGGTCTAAACCAGGTCTAAACCAGGTCTAAACCAGGACTAAACCAGGTCTAAACCAGGTCTAAACCAGGTCTAAACCAGGACTAAACCAGGTCTAAACAGGACTAAACCAGGACTAAACCAGGTCTAAACCAGGACTAAACAGGACTAAACCAGGTCTAAACCAGGTCTAAACCAGGACTAAACCAGCACTAAACAGGACTAAACCAGGACTAAACCAGGTCTAAACCAGGTCTAAACCAGGACTAAACCAGGTCTAAACAGGACTAAACCAGGACTAAACCAGGTCTAAACAGGACTAAACCAGGATTAAACAGGACTAAACCAGGACTAACCCAGGACTAAACCAGGACTAAACCAGGTCTAAACCAGGACTAAACCAGGACTAAACCAAGTCTAAACCAGGACTAAACCAGGTCTAAACCAGGACTAAACCAGGACTAAACCAGGACTAAACCAGGTCTAAACCAGGTCTAAACCAGGCAGGACAAAACTAGGACTAAACCAGGACTAAACCAGGACTAAACCAGGTCTAAACCAGGACTAAACCAGGACTAAACCAAGTCTAAACCAGGACTAAACCAGGTCTAAACCAGGACTAAACCAGGACTAAACCAGGCAGGACAAAACCAGGACTAAACCAGGTCTAAACCAGGTCTAAACCAGGCAGGACAAAACTAGGACTAAACCAGGACTAAACCAGGACTAAACAGGACTAAACCAGGACTAAACCAGGTCTAAACCAGGCAGGACAAAACTAGGACTAAACCAGGACTAAACCAGGACTAAACAGGACTAAACCAGGACTAAACCAGGACTAAACCAGGACTAAACCAGGACTAAACCAGGTCTAAACCAGGACTAAACCAGGACTAAACCAAGTCTAAACCAGGACTAAACCAGGTCTAAACCAGGACTAAACCAGGACTAAACCAGGCAGGACAAAACCAGGACTAAACCAGGTCCAAACCAGGACTAAACCAGGACTAAACCAGGTCTAAACCAGGTCTAAACCAGGTCTAAACCAGGTCTAAACCAGGCAGGACAAAACCAGGACTAAACCAGGACTAAACCAGGTCTAAACCAGGACTAAACCAGGCAGGACAAAAGCAGGACTAAACCAGGTCTAAACCAGGAATAACCAGGACTAAACCAGGTCTAAACCAGGACTAAACCAGGCAGGACAAAACCAGGACTAAACCAGGACTAAACCAGGTCTAAACCAGGACTAAACCAGGCAGGACAAAACCAGGACTAAACCAGGACTAAACCAGGTCTAAACCAGGTCTAAACCAGGCAGGACAAAACCAGGACTAAACCAGATCTAAACCAGGACAAAACCAGGTCCTAACCAGGATATAAACTAGGACTAAACCAGGTCCAAACCAGGACTAAACTAGGACCAAACCAGGACCAAACCAGGTCTAAACCAGGTCTAAACCAGGACTAAACCAGGTCCAAACCAGGTCCAAACCAGGTCCTAACCAGGATATAAACTAGGACTAAACCAGGTCTAAACCAGCACTAAACCAGGTCCAAACCAGGACTAAACTAGGACCAAACCAGGTCTAAACCAAGTCTAAACCAGGTCTAAACCAGGTCTAAACCAGGACTAAACCTTAACCCATCCCTAACCTTAACAATAAAACACTTTCTCCACCAGGTCCACACCTGTCTCTGATTTGAGTAGAACTTGAACCACTCTCCAGCATTGCCCACCTTTTCACTGACACTTTCTCTGACCATACCTCCCTCAGTAAAAAAATTGTATGTATTGTAAATAATTTGTATCTTGGTGTGTTTTTTTTTATAGAAATTGCTCATGTTATTTAATATTTTTAATGTTTATTTATTGTATGGAGCAATCTTCCCGCTAGCACTTATTACTGAATCTAAAAACTAGACGCACTTACCTGAGGCTAGGGGTGTGACGGTTAGTATATAACCGTGTGATCGGCGGTTATAGTTGAACACCGTCATTAGAACTCTATAACTGCCAAAACCGTGTCATTAAAATATTTTTTATATTTACCACTTCATTAAATTTTGCTTTGTAGAAAACCTTTATTAAAAACGAATTCTGTTTTGTACAAATTTTATCTTAATTTTAATAAATGTTTCATTAACCAATTGCATGTATTTTAATAAATAAAAAGCAAATATAGCAGACAATGATTACCGTGACATGGAAGCGCCAGCGCGCCGCGTTCACTTGCACTGCACTGCGAACTAGAGCGCATCTCATCGTAAATGAAACTCAGCGTAGGCCTATGCCTCATACATTAGCACAAATACAGTGCCCCAGCCACTCAGGAGCTTTTGGCAAAGTCATCTTTCCTTGACCCACGATACAGAGGCAATGGGGGGATGGATTGGGGGAGACAAAAGATGCACTGGGAAATTATATCAGCTGACGAGGAAAGCGGGGCGGAGTTAGTGGTGCTTCGGAGGATGCTGCTGCTGGAGATGATTCGGGAGAGGTCTGTGCACAATCTTGGAGATCTCCTTAATAAACGGAGGTCTGAAATCTCTGCCCCTTTACCGATCAGAGCGTGCGCTGACACGGAGTTAACCCGCTATCTCCAAGAACAACCAATTGACTCTACGGCAGATCCACTAGCATGGTGGCGAGACAATGAAACACGCTATCCGCTCTTAGCAAAATTGGCACGTAAATACATGTGTATTTGTGCTACAAGCACAGCATCAGAGCGAGTTTTTAGCACTGCAGGGAACATAGCTACCCCTGTCAGATCGTTTTGTTTACTGTGTGTGATTTATTTAAAACAAAGCACGTTCATTGCAAAGTTGTTATTTTTTTTTTTTGTTAAGGATTTGTTCACTGTGTGTGATTCATAAGCACATTCACTGCTAGTTGTCTTGCTGTTAATTTTAAATAAACGTAGAGCAAGTAGAGCAAGTCTGCTCGTTTATTCAAACGAGCAGACACTGTGTCTGGGTGCAAGCCTGCACCCAGACACAGGCCTACACCCAGACACAGGCCTACACCCAGACACAAGCCTACACCCAGACACAAGCCTGCACCCAGACACAAGCCTACACCCAGACACAGGCCTACAGGAACAGCACATTAACGGGGAATCCGTGGATCAAGTCTCGTACAATTGTTTTACTAACTGTGATTACTAATAAACTTTTATTTTTACTAACTCCTATTTTATTAATTGATTTGATATTTCTCATTAAGCACTTAAACAGCACCAAGACTGCACTATGGATGACCTGCTTTGCCTGACAGAGGCTGGTGTTTGTTCCTACCTTGGTTTGCCTGACGGAGGCTAGTGTTTGTTCCTACCTCGGTTTGCCTGACGGAGGCTGGTGTTTGTTCCTACCTTGGTTTGCCTGACGGAGGCTGGTGTTTGTTCCTACCTTGGTTTGCCTGACGGAGGCTGGTGTTTGTTCCTACCTTGGTTTGCCTGACGGAGGCTGGTGTTTGTTCCTACCTTGGTTTGCCTGACGGAGGCTGGTGTTTGTTCCTACCTCGGTTTGCCTGACGGAGGCTGGTGTTTGTTCCTACCTCGGTTTGCCTGACGGAGGCTGGTGTTTGTTCCTACCTTGGTTTGCCTGACGGAGGCTGGTGTTTGTTCCTACCTCGGTTTGCCTGACGGAGGCTGGTGTTTGTTCCTACCTTGGTTTGCCTGACGGAGGCTGGTGTTTGTTCCTACCTTGGTTTGCCTGACGGAGGCTGGTGTTTGTTCCTACCTTGGTTTGCCTGACGGAGGCTAGTGTTTGTTCCTACCTTGGTTTGCCTGACGGAGGCTAGTGTTTGTTCCTACCTTGGTTTGCCTGACGGAGGCTGGTGTTTGTTCCTACCTTGGTTTGCCTGACGGAGGCTAGTGTTTGTTCCTACTAGGGATGGGCATTCGATTAAATTTTCTTAGTCGATCGTCGGGAGAATTAACGATCGACTATCGATTAATCATTAATATTTTTATAGGTAATATAATTAATTATTAAATTTTTATAATTCAAAAATGGACAGCTGTATGCCGGCCTGGCAGGCTTTCTGTGAGCAGGACCGCTGAGTTCATTTGCCAGTCATCACTGATATAGTGGCAGGTTATGGTGATGTAGCTCTCAGCTGTTAAAGCGGTCCAGCAGTCTGTAGTTAGAGCAACTCTCTCAGCTTTGCTCAGTTCTTTTAACAGCTGCTGCTTTTGGTTCGTGAGTTTCTACCAATCTGGTGATGGTACGTCGTGATGGAATTTGATATGCTGGTTCCAATAAATGTATCAGTTCTTGAAAACCATTGCCCTCAACAATACAATACTCCCTAGGGTAATTTTCTCTGCTCGTTGTGCATCACAGCTCCGAGTCCGTGCTAACGCCGACTTGATGCTAGGTTGAGACTGAGAGCAGGATGCACCGCCACCGACATTAACAAATGACGGATGCACTTTGTTTAAGTGGTACATCATTTGAGTCGTGGCGTGTTGTACTTATACACGGCATCGCAATGTTTGCAGTGAACTGTTTCGTTTTTAACTCAAAATGGTCCCACGCCACACTTCGCCGTGACCTCTTCATGATTATTCTTTTGAAATCAAAACGGAAGATCACAGATAACCGCGTAGGGTGTCAAATATTGCACCCTGGTGGTAAAATATTTAATTGCTGCCACACAGTGAAATTCATTTAATTAATTCAAGACTCACACTACGCAACGCAGCCTGCATTAGATAAAAAAATGCATTCGATTAATCGATAACAAATTAACGTGATCGAAGAAATTCTTAACGATCGATTATCGATCGTCGATTAATCATGCCCATCCCTAGTTCCTACCTTGGTTTGCCTGACGGAGGCTGGTGTTTGTTCCTACCTTGGTTTGCCTGACGGAGGCTGGTGTTTGTTCCTACCTTGGTTTGCCTGACGGAGGCTGGTGTTTGTTCCTACCTTGGTTTGCCTGACGGAGGCTAGTGTTTGTTCCTACCTTGGTTTGCCTGACTGAGGCTAGTGTTTGTTCCTACCTTGGTTTGCCTGACGGAGGCAGGTGGTGGCTGTGTAGACGATCTCGGCCGTCCTCTGAATGTCAGGGACCAGCAGAGTCAGTCCTTCAGGCTCTGGGTCTGAACTGTCCGCCTTCACCACACCTTTGGTCTTATCTTTCTTCGACCTGTGCACACAACAACACAAAAGATAAATGGTCTTGGTCATGTGCAAAATTAATTTTATTTTTAGATCAGTTCATGAATAAACAAGAAAATGAATTATATAGCGGTTCATTGAAATGACACTGCTTATTCGCCCTGTTAACACGATTTCTCTCCAAAAGCCTCAAATGAACCGGGCTGCCACTGTTCGACTGGTGCAACATTCATGCCTTTTCTAAAAATAAACATCAGCGGTGATTCTACATTTCTAATGAGTGCCGTGTGTGTTTCGTCGGGCGGAGGAGACGAGGGGGAAGTGCTTGAATGGATTTATAAATGCAGCAGAGCAGTTTGACTTAAGCCCTTTTCACGCCTCGACCCGGTCGTTAAACATTTTTTTCAGCGATCAACTCTAAAAGCAGCTTAATGATGGCTCCGAGCGTCTCCAGAGCTCCCTTCACTGAACGTCCATACGCCGCACATGGACTTTATCATCTGTTCATACAGTTACTACAGATGGAAAATAAGACCATGCACAGCGGCGTAGCACCAAATGTTGGGCCCTGTGTACAAACCATCTTGCTGGGCCCCCGTACCAGATACCATAGTGATACCAATGTATATGTATGTTTAGAAAACTGACTTCTAAGGGCCCCCCCCCGCCTCGGGCCCTGGGTACTCGATACCCTTTATCCCCCCAGTCCGACGCCCCTGACCATGCATGAATTAAACCCAGCCAAATTTTCAGCCTTAGGTATTGGTTAAAGGTCCTCCAATCAATCAGCCAATAATCACCAGCAGCTAAACAATGCTAAAAAAACGTGTGAGCAGGGTTTCCCGTTATTGGTCGAGTTTTGACTCGACCAATAACGAGGATAAACAAACGTCTTGCTCATGAGTACTGGTAAGTCTCGTCGAGGAATAAAGAAGCACTAAACTAGCATTAAGACCGAGCTGAGCTGAAAAGTCCACGCCTCTGTCCCTCGCTCACTGATCTGTCCCTCGCTCACTGATCTGTCCCTCGCTCACTGATCTGTCCCTCGCTCACCGCCTCTGTCCCTCACTCACCGCCTCTGTCCCTCACTCACACCCTCTGTCCCTCACTCACACCCTCTGTCCCTCACTCACTTCTCTGTCCCTCGCTCACCGCCTCTGTCCCTCGCTCACCGCCTCTGTCCCTCACTCACACCCTCTGTCCCTCGCTCACACCCTCTGTCCCTCGCTCACCGCCTCTGTCCCTCGCTCACCGCCTCTGTCCCTCGCTCACCGCCTCTGTCCCTCGCTCACCGCCTCTGTCCCTCGCTCACCGCCTCTGTCCCTCGCTCACCGCCTCTGTCCCTCGCTCACCGCCTCTGTCCCTCGCCACTGCCTCTGTCCTCACTCACACCTCTGTCCTCGCTCACCGCCTCTGTCCTCGCCACCTTCTCTGTCCTCGCCACCGCCTCTGTCCTCGCTCACCGCCTCTGTCCTCGCTCACAGCCTCTGTCCTCGCCACAGCCTCTGTCCTCGCCACCGCCTCTGTCCTCGCTCACCGCCTCTGTCCTCGCTCACCGCTCTGTCCTCGCCACCGCCTCTGTCCTCGCCACAGCCTCTGTCCCTCGCTCACAGCCTCTGTCCCTCGCTCACAGCCTCTGTCCCTCGCTCACAGCCTCTGTCCCTCGCTCACTGCCTCTGTCCCTCACTCACACCCTCTGTCCCTCGCTCACTGCCTCTGTCCCTCGCTCACCGCCTCTGTCCCTCGCTCACTGCCTCTGTCCCTCGCTCACTGCCTCTGTCCCTCACTCACTGATCTGTCCCTCGCTCACACCCTCTGTCCCTCACTCACTGATCTGTCCTCGCTCAGGAGCAACACAGTTCATCCTTAAACTACTCATGGATTTGAAACACTGTTTATTTCAACACTTGCTCTGTTACGCCAGGCTCTGTGTCTGTAAGTGTGAGAGGACAGCTGCGAACCAAGATGATCAATAAAAAGTTGCCCACTGTCAACTGAGAGTTGCTGATTGTCTTCTGACTTTTATCGGTAGCTTCTGTCCCTTCAGAGACATCTGTCCAAGCCTAAGACCAGCTCATTTTCTGTGATTTCAGAAAAATTTGTTACTCAAGGGACAGCGTTGCTTTGGTCCCCTCTCGCTGCTTCGTTACACTCTCGTTTTAAAGAGAGGACTGAGCTAAATGTGAACAGAAACAGGTATAAATCTCCAGTGAGGCCAGAGATGTGGACAGGAGTTCACTCAATAAAAGCTAAAGCTGCTGTGGACTTTGAGATGCACTGATATTTAGAGCCATTATAATATAATTGTCATGGCACTTTGGTCTGAAACCAAGGAACCACCTGAAAACAGTGGTGTTTTTTGCAATAGACAATAACAACATTTTAATAAAAAATGAATAAATCAGGACCAGAGAGAGATCTCTGAACAAACAAACCGATTAAATAAAAGTATATGAAGCATATTTATGACCAATTTTACCTTAAAGTAAGTAGTAAGTTTAAGAGTCTCTGGGAAAAATAAATCAAGATTTGAATTAACATATCATTTTAGTCCATCGCCCGGCGATGTGCAGGAGACCATTGCTTTAGATTAATGTGCAACTGACTAAAGACACTATTTCAGTCATTATTAAACATCTTTAAAAGAGTCTTCATTATAAACCTATTACACAGTGAAATGATAATTATTAATTTACAGGAATAATCTGCTCATTTAGTCCTAATACCCGTTTCCTCATCAGATCCTCCTCAGTAAAAACTACTCTTGAACAAGACTTCAGAAAAACACTTCTGAATATTTACATCCAAACATTTAGAGCCTCATAAATCCAGTTCAGACCAGCTCTGGTCCTCACCCTCTCATATATTTAAACATGTCCCGGGACGGCAGCTAAAGCCTGTCTCTGTGTCCCTGGGCAGCATTTCCATCAAACACAGTAAGAATTAAAGCTGAGCAAACAAGAGAAGGACTCCTGCTTCAGCAAAAAAGCACTGCTATATTCTCCACAGAGGACTCATTATCACACAGAGCAGCGGCCGTTAGCCTCCACCAGGACAACGAGGCTGAGTAATGTTAAACCCACTCTGTCCTACTACATTAGTCTTTACTGAACTTTCATTAAAAACCCTCCACTGTTTGGTTAATAAATGTCTCTGCTGAAGAAAAGAAAGCTTTGTACAGAGTTACATGTTCTGATGTAGAACTATAGGCTCCGAGTGACTTCTGTCTCAGGCCTGACACATTATTAATGACCCCACAGTAGGCCTGCACGATTCTGGGAAAAATATGAATCACGATTTTTTAGCTTAGAATTAATATCACGATTCTCTACAACGATTTTTTTTCTCATGAAATGTAATGTTTATTGCACACATGAACCATGACAAAAAACAAAACAAATTGGAAGTACTAAAAATATTTGTTTTGGCACCTATAGAACATTGCACATCACCACAAGCCTGTAAACATAGAGGCTTCAATGAACAAAGAAGAAACACTCTTTAACTGCTTGCCTTTTGTACAATTAACAATCAACTGGCCATTCAAGTAGGTTACCAAAAATAGAAGTTTAACGCACTGCGCTGAATATGGCCTGAACATGGCTCTAAATAGGCTAATTGAAACGTCATTCAAAATTCTGAGGGTTCAGTGTCTAAAGAAAAGGAGCAATTGGCCATTGAAGTGCAGTTGCAGTATCAAAAACTAATAATTTATTTTGTGTATATATAGCGGCACCTTGTCTTTAATTGCTGGTTGTGGTGTTACCTTGCCGTGCTGCAACAAGGGCAAAGCATACCTTGCAAATCACACCAGATTGACCCTCGTCTTCTTGCTTGAATCCAAAATACTTCCACACCACCGAATGTGAGCCTTTTTTCGGAACAAGTTGAGACTGAGTGGTTGGCTGATTCTTGTCACCAGGACCTGGGTTTTCATCAATATCCATCTTGTTTATTTCTGAACTACCGCGCTCGCTTGACGAGTTAAACAAGAGACTAAAAGGCGCTTTGTCGTTGGCTGAGGGTGACATCCTGTGAGAGCGGTCCTTTCAAAATAAAGGCAGATTTTTTTTTTTTTTTTTTTTTTTCCTTTTTTAAATCGAAGTCATTTAAAAATTAAATCGTGAACAGGGTGAATCGAGATCGCGATTTTATAACGATTTATCGTGCAGGCCTACCCCACAGTGCGTCCGGCGGGAAAAGGTCAAAGTTTCTTCAATGTTGTTCTATTATCCTCATAAAGTATTGTAACCACAGTTTTAAAGAAAACAAAACAAAAAACACTAAAATGTGAAACACATCAACGCCTAAAAACTTTCAAAGATTAAAAAACCTTTCATAAAGGTTAGGGTTTAAAAAAAATAAATTAGAGCGCTACATTTAAGTGTTTAGTTTGTCAGAAGCTGCCATTTTAACCAATAACTGACCGAAACAGCACCAAAGATAATAAAGCATCTCATTTATAGCTCTATAATTTATGGTTTCTTTTCTTTTTTTGATTGATCGGGCCGTACCTGAGTCTGTTGGTGTAGGTGTCCACACAGGTCTTCATTTTGGCCAGCAGCATCCCCACAGACGTCTGGCCTTCCTCCTCCTCCTCCTCGTCCTCGTCCTGAGCGTCTCCGGACAGAGGCAGTAGCAGCGGGACCAGGGCCGTGCAGGAGGAGATGGCTCTGAGCAGCTCCAGCAGCGCGCGGTACAGCGGAACGTGTCGGGCCATGTCCAGGACTGAACAGAGACAAAAGAGAGAAGACTGGGTTAAAGACAGACACTGCAATGGGTTTAAACTTGGATCTGTAACTGGTTTAAAAGGTATACAACATAATAATCATCTATGGAAACCCTGATAGTGATTTATCATTTCTTTGACATGAGCTGAACACAATAGGCCCTGAATCTTTGGTATCGTTACGTATCAGTGCCCGGTTGCATAAAACACCTTACGTTTTTCCCTAAAGTATGATACTTGAGGCGTGATTTCCCCTTACCTAAAGGAATGATTTAAGGGTGTTGCATATAATCCCTTAAACGGTTCTCTTAGGTAAGGGAAACCGTTAAGTGTTTCACGACTGCGACCCAGGATTTACCGCTATAAAATTCTATTGTTGCCATAGACACGCTACTGTACACATTAACCTAGGAACTGTAAAACAATAGATATGCCTACAATAGATATGGATAAGGAAAACAAAAAAATAAATCCAAATTGGACAGAGGAGGATAAATGTATCCTTTTGGATGAATATGGGAAAAGAAGGGCAATTTTAAAAAGCAAACTCAATCCCCAAATAACTGCGGCCAAAAAGAATAAACAGTGGGAGGAAATAACGGAGAAGATCAACGCACGTAATCTAGGTGTAAAGAGGACCGTATCGGAGGCAATAAAAAGGTGGAGGACCGCCGCCTTCTGAACTGTCAGACTCAACGAAACTAGTCCAAGAGATCATTGGGGCGGACTCACCTGTCGTAGCTGGCATCCCTGGCGGGTTAAAGAGTGAAGCTGAGCTTCAACAAGAGGAATATTACACGAAGTGAGAGAACATTATTGTCTTAAATAAAACTCACTGCTGAGGATAAACGATTTAAAGATCACGACAGACAAAATAAAATATGCTTGGTATTTGTTTCACACGTTAGACCTTCTCAGGAATCAGATCAGCTTCAACACCGACAGAGCGCCAGCAGCACGCCAAACCATGCAGCAAAGTGAGGTTTTATTGCTTCTTTGTTAACAATTATTTTAGTCTATTGTTAATTTGACTTAGAACAGCCTCAATATTATTTTTTTTTATTTTTTTTCATTATTCCTTCAAAACACTTGTGAATTGCAGAAAGACGCAAATATCCTCTCCAGCCGCTACAAGAGAAGAAGTGCTGGAACTGCAGAGAGACGTCCTACAAAGACAAAGACGTCCTACAAGACAAAACTGCAATTAGAGATCGAAAAACTTTAAAAAGGAGAAAGAAAATCAAGACCTTTACAACTTCATTCTTAATAACAAACTAATGCAGCTACAAAGTGAAGGAAAAATAACAATCACATCAATTGACGAATATTTTTTTTTATGACAGATCTGACAGGTTTTGTATTTATTTATGAAATTATAATTAATATATTAACAAAATACCACAAATATAGCTAATTAGCTACTAATACATTCATATATAATATTACAAGGCTACTATATCACTTTAAATTAAATTAGGCTACTACTATAAACTGCTGTACAGGCTACATGTTATTAATATAGCTACTACTAATAGGCAAATAATACATTACAATAATTAAGAGTATTATTAATATTACTACTACAACTATTGTCCATAGCTATACTAATTAAAGAATGCATTTACGATGGCATCTCTGACAACAAATCCAGCCCGTTGAAAATCTTGTTGATTTTCTTCATGAGCCTCTTCCTCGACATCATCTTCCTCTTCACAATACATCTTTGACATGTTAAAAAAAACAACGCTGGTGACAATAATTTTTAGGCCCTTGGAGGCTCAACGCGCAGTTCGCTGTGGAGACAGTGAAATCTGCGTTTAAGCTGTCCGATCGTCCTCTCAATCATCGACCTTATGTGTGTCAACGCATTGTTGTATCTTTCCTAGGATCAATATATTAATTATATTATATATAATAATGACCATAATTATCAACAAGTCTAAATACATTTTAATACACTGAAAAAATATGATCAGTAAGTTGACAATAGCCTATATGTTTTTACTTCATTTTAAACTTTTTAAAGTTAGTACAGCCTAAAGATAAAAAAAAATTCTCAAGTCAGTTAAAAGTAATTTAAGTTGAAATGATTTGTAAATCTAAGTTGTCTGTAACATTATTAAATACATGCCTGTTCTGTTTACATACTGATCTTCGTGCGTGCGGGGAGCCTGAATTCTGACATGTGTGCCATCAACTACACCACTTTTCGAGGAAACCCCGCTTTCTGAAAAAAAGAGGTTTGAATGGCACCCAGTTCAACACGCGATGGAAATGTCACAGTTTGGCTTAAATGACGGCAAAGAGCCCCTGCAACCCGGTGAATAACTCTACTGACTGACGACTTATGAACGTAGAAAACATCTCCCACTACAGACTGGAAACTCCCAGTTGCAAAGAACCGAAGTGCTATAAGCAACTGTAACACAGAGGGCAGTGAGTGGTTGCGCTGAGTAACATGATCAAGATCGCCTTCCAGTTTGTTAGCAATCTCATTTATCCCGCGGCGATCAAATCTATATTCGCGAAGCAGTTTTTCATCGCTAAGATGGTCCAGAGGATTCTCCCTATCGCGAAAAATTCGCCTTGGCAACTCTACATTTTCAACAGGATCAGCCATTTTTTTCTCATTAATGTTCGTCAACTCTTAAGGTAAAGTTTTCCTAACCTTAAACTATACTTAGGAAAATGACTTTATGGGGGGCTTTATGCAGTGTTGTGCCTGAAAGAGTTCATTGAACGATAGTTCATGAACTCGTTCATATTTTGGGTGAACGTGAACTTAACGGGCTGTATTACTGCCTGATGAACGTTACTGTGAACTCGTTCATTCTGGTGTCTGTGAACGGCACGCTCTCTCAGGTTAACTTCCTTCAATAGGGTGGCAGTTTCTATAGAGCCTTCCAGGCGAAAACCCGGCTAAAACACACCGTAAACGGGTCTTAATATGTAGCAGAAAAACACCAAATCTGGCAATACCAGCCACCTGTGTCGCACTGCCGTCCGCCGCATGCGTGACGCGTCATCAAAAAAAAAAAAAAAAAAGCATGGAGGCGACAGCAGCATGTAGCAAGGCTAATGATCATTTAAAATAAGGTTATGATGTTTATGACAAGAGTTCAACCTTAATTTCCTACCTCAGCCTGGTTCCTACCTCAGTTTCTGTTAGTAGAGGGTTTTAGCCTACTATTCATGAAACTTGTTTGTTAAACCTGCCTGGTATATTTTGATTCCAATATTCTGTTTTAGCATGTGGACAATGGAAAATTATTAAAATTGAAAAACGTTTTCACCTTAATGATTACCGTCCTGTTTTTCTTTTAATAATTCCTCATTAAAAAAGACCATTCAAGCAGCACGTTTTTCTGCTTATAATTGCTGTCTGTGATTTTACTGTATATGGGCTGTGGGAATAATTTTAAAAAATAATAGCTCGCAGCAACATATGGAAAAAAAAGAACTATGAACTAGTTCATTTTTGGAACTGTGAACTTAGTTCAAAATTTTGAAGTTTGAACTGAACTGAACTAGTTCATTTTAAAATTTGTGAACTGAACTTTGAACTAGTTCATGTAGAAAGTGAACTTTCCCAACACTGGCTTTATGCAACACTTAACGGTTTTTAAGGGATTACTTAAGTGAAAAATAGACACTTGAGGATAATTCTAAGGGTTTATGACGTTTCAGTTTAAGAAACTTAAGTGACACTTAAGGGTTATTTTCTGCAACACCCTTAAGTTTAAGGGAAACCTAAGAATGATCTTAAGGGGAATTTTTACTTAAGGTGTTTTATGCAACCGAGCACTGATACACACGTGGACAAAATTGTTGGTACCCTTCGGTCAATGAAAGAAAAACAATGCTCACAGAAAAAACTTTGTTCTGACAAAAGTAATAATAAATAAAAATTCTATGAATGTTAACCAATGAAAGTCAGACATTGCTTTTCAACCATGCTTCAACGGAATTATTTAAAAAAATAAACTGCTCCAGTTGTTTCTGGTTTGAAGGGTGTCTTTTCCAGGCGGCATGTTTCAGCTCCTTCTAAAGATGCTCAATAGGATTGAGGTCAGGGCTCATAGAAGGCCACTTTAGAATAGTCCAATGTTTTCCTCTTAACCATTCTTGGGTGTTTTTTGCTGTGTTTTGGGTCATTGTCCTGTTGCAAGACCCATGACCTGCGACTGAGACCAAGCTGTCTGACACTGGCCTACACATTTCTCTCTAGAATCCCTTGATAGTCTTCAGATTTCATTGTACCCTGCACAGATTCAAGACACCCTGTGCCAGATGCAGCAAAGCAGCCCCAGAACATAACAGAGCCTCCTCCATGTTTGACAGTAGGGACAGTGTTCTTTTCTTGATATGCTTCATTTTTCCGTCTGTGAACATAGAGCTGATGTGCCTTGGAAAAAAGTTCCATTTTTGTCTCATCTGTCCATAGGACATTCTCCCAGAAGCTTTGTGGCTTGTCAACATGTAGTTTGATATATTCCAGTCTAGCTTTTTTATGATTTGTTTTCAACAATGGTGTCCTCCTTGGTCGTCTCCCATGTAGTCCACTTTGGCTCAAACAACGACGGATGGTGCGATCTGACACTGATGTTCCTTAAGCATGGAGTTCACCTTGGATCTCTTTAGAAGTCTTTCTGGGCTCTTTTGTTACCATTCGGATTATCCGTCTCTTTGATTTGTCATCAATTTTCCTCCTGCGGCCACGTCCAGGGAGGTTGGCTACAGTCCCATGGATCTTAAATTTCTGAATAATATGTGCAACTGTAGTCACAGGAACATCTAGCTGCTTGGAGATGGTCTTATAGCCTTTACCTTTATCATGCTTGTCTATAATTTTCTTTCTATTCTCCTGCGACAACTCTTTCCTTCGCTTCCTCTGGTCCATGTTGAGTGTGGTACACACCATGTCACCAGACAACACAGTGACTACCTGAAGCCCTATAAATAGGCCCACTGACTGATTACAAGATTGTACACACCTGTGATGCTAATTAGTGCACACACCTTGAATTAACATGTCCATTTGGTCACATTATTTACAGTCTTTTATAGGGGTACCATCAATTTTGTCCAGGCCTGTTCCATGAGTTTATTTTTTAAAATAATTCCGTTGAAGCATGGTTGAAAAACAATGTCTGACTTTCATTGGTTAACATTCATAGAATTTTTATTTATTATTACTTTTGTCAGAATAAAAACACAAGACCATAAACAAGATTAAAGAAGGCTAAAACACAGCTGTCTTTCATTTAAAATCTATATTGTTTTCTACATTTGTTACACTTTTGCCTCTCAGTCCGTAGCCCTTCCCCTCGATTTAAAAGAGAATTGGGAAACACCTTTGTGGGACATGGGACTGGACCTTAAGACCAAGACTTGAGTCCTACAGTACTTTTAAAAACTGAAATACACAACCTGCACCAACCCTCTTCTTTGATAAAACAGTATGTTTAATGTAAATCTGAAAAACCACAGTGAAATCACTAATCCTTTTCAGATAAACGTTTAATGTTTGTACTTCTTGTGTTTTGTCATTCAGTCACACTGAGGCCCACATCGAGGATCATATTGAAGGACTCTGAACAGAACGGAGTCCTGGTGAACAGTAAAGACAGGAGCTGCATGGCCTGGTCGGATTTAAGCTGCCGTCTGTTACATTCTTCTCCGAGAAGCTGCTGCTCTCTGGACTTGTCTTCGTAAACACTGTCGAGGAGCTCTTGTGCAGAAGCCAATTAAACCCAAGAGTCCAACGGCCGACAATGAGACCCTTAACATTTTGTGGAGAGCCTCTGTCGGGCCACTTCAGTCTCACACTAAAAAAAACACTGCCCTTGTTGTGGCCTGTTTTACATTTATATTGAAATTCCCTGCTCCCTACTGTCCTCGGAGCCGCACTGACCTCCCAAGGATTTAATCTGCTCTCAAATCCTGCGAGCAGCCACTGTGGACGCTGCCTCGGATTCATGGAAACCCAATCTCCACCAAAGACGCTGTAATTACAGCCGGAGCTCATCTGAATTCCTCCCTCCACCGCGTGGCGTCAAAGCAGGTGAGACGTGTTTAAGTCGGTGTATAACAAGTTTTAGTTAGTTTATAACACGTTAAGTCAGTTTATAACACGTTTAGTCAGTTTAACACGTTTAGTCTGTTTATAACACGTTTAGTCTGTTTATAACACGTTTAGTCTGTTTATAACACGTTTAGTCTGTTTATAACACGTTTAGTCTGTTTATAACACGTTTAGTCTGTTTATAACACGTTTAGTCTGTTTATAACACGTTTAGTCAGTTTATAACACGTTTAGTCGGTTTATATCATGTCTGAAGGTTCTCAGTCATCCAAGACATCTTGGAAAAAAAGGTTAAAGTAAAAGCATCTAGACTCAGTTTTCAAGGTGAAGACATTTTGTTTGTAATTCCAAGAGACTTTATCAATAATTGTTCATAATGAGTTTTAGTCGGTTTTGAACAGGTTTTAGTCGGTTTATAAACAGGTTTTAGTCGTTTGAGTAGTAGTATTTGGCAGTTGAGTAATAATGACCCTCGATGAGTTCAGAAACAGACGTGGGGGGGCTGTAAACCTGTCCTCAGCTGTAGTTTCCTGTAGATCAGACTCAGGGCGGTGCTGTTGGAGACGGTCCAGGCTCTGAGTGGATTTAAATAAATGTGCACACGACGTGACGCTGAAGGTGATTGACTGATAAACAGATGGTTTAGACACGACTCTCCCTTGGACCACAGCTGAGACACAGTGTACAAACCAAATACTGCCTTCCACTGAGGACAGAGGGGAACACCGCACCTAACACTCCGATTGGCTTAAACCAGTCGTAATAATTCATTAAAACACATCTACAGTTATCTCGTCGTTTATCTCCGACAGACATTTCTCGGAGCAGCGTGGACAGTAGTGGTCTTCACCGGACATCCATCAGACCGTCCCGACCCTTTCGGTGGCAGCTCCCCTCTTCTTCTGTAATTTAGCGTCTTCGAGGGGGGGCGTCCGCTCACAGCCGAACCCTGAAAACCTGCCTTATTAATCTGAAATGCTGGGCCTGAGCGGAATAACAGCGGCGCGCGGTGAGGTCTCCTCGTTCGCTCGGTGTCAAATCAATTGCCTTTAGATGAAATGGTGTCAGGAAGTCGCATTTAGAAGCAGGCCATTAATCTTCCAGAGAGAGCGGCCGCCTCGTCGCAAATAATGTATTAGAGACAGAGAGACTTTAGTTTAGATTGTGTCTCTGTTTAACTCAAATAAAAGGCTGATATGAGCAAATGAACAGCTCTAGTTTGTGTAAGGAACTCTAATTAACCCTAATCTTGCTGTTCTCTTAACGCTTTGCTTTTTGTTCAATTTCTGTCAGGTTTGCTCTGAAATAACGTCTGGAGATGAACAGATCTATGTAATTACTGCTGAAGGAGCGGCGTCTGGTATTTCACTTTAATGAAGCTAGTCTGGAGTGAAGAAGTAGGGCCATGATGGTGGTCTTCTGTCAGAGGCTCAGTAACATAGCTTCTCAGGAGAACCCAATGAAGCCACGTTTCTCCTGAAGAGCCTTGTGTTTCCTCTGAGCTGTGTCCAGAGAGAGACGTCTGCTGCAGAAACAGAGACGTCATCGAAGAGACACAAAAGTCTCTGATGAATATAAAGTGTCTAGGCCCTGGAGTGCAGTGATGAGAGGCTGCTGCAGTAAAAACAGTAGAAGACTTTCAATCCAGAGGCTGTCTCTGTCCTGTTGCTGTTTAACGCAGGAGACTCTAAAACCAGATAGAAAATGGCCCCTAAATGCCCGCTATGTTCTGTATTAAAAATTTTGTGTCATTGGAAAGATAAACATTATGAATGAATGAATGAAGCTGCTCTAGACCAGCACTAAAAGGGTTCATTTTGGTTGAAAAAAGAAAGGCTAGCAATGAAAAGACTGCTGTAGCACATATTTTTATCTGCTGTTTCTCGTTTTCAGACCCACAGCGTGTATCCTCGGTGTATTTCAGTTCTGACTTCACTCAGAGCGGGCTTTAAAAGGCTTTTTGTCGTCGATGTGCCTCTGAGCTCCGGGACACACTCTTCTCGTTGGTTGTTGTGGCTCTGTTCGCTCTGGTTTTCAAGAAGCCCATTACAGTGGCGTTTGTTCAGGGCAGACGTGAGCTTGTTGTTGCTTCGAGGTCATTACAAAAAAACCCCCACTAAAATAAAACCCCTGACTCACAGCATCAGCCGCCGCCCACTCGGAGCTGAACTAAAACCACGTGGACGGAGCTCAGAGCGGTTGAGTAACTGAGCGGGAACATGGCATCCAGTGAAGTTAAGTTTCCTCGTTCAGTCATTGTTCTCAGTCTTTTGTTGTAGCCCTCTGATCCTCAACGTTTACTCTTATTTTCACTTGTGGGTTTATTTAAGTGTGAAAAACCAGGACCAAACCAGGATTAAACCCAAGGATCAAACCAAGACTCAACTTTGATTTAACCAAGAGTACAAGACTACAGTAGGACTAATCTAGAGTTAATGCACAAAAACATAAGACTAACACTTCATTTGAGTAGAAAATGTTCAAAACCAGGCGTGAAATAGAAGTAAGAAGACATCACAAAACCAGAATTAAACCTAGGACTAAACCAACTTTTAAAACCAGACTTACTCCAGAAATAAAACATGACCAAGTCCAGACTGAACCAAGACAAAACCCAAAATCAAATCCCAGAAGAAAATAAGAAACTGGCCCAAAACTTATCTAAATTTTAATGGTTTGGAAAAGGATTGGAATCTGAGCAAAAAGGTAAAAAATCTTCAAAAATCCAAACTAGAACGTTATATGCAAGAGGAAATATTTGGAAAAGAAGTGAAATCTGGTCAAAAAAAGCTAAAGAATAGTTATTTTTAATCAGACAAAGGCCTGCTTTGATTTTAAAGCTTCTCTAAAATCCAAAACCCTTTTCGTTTTTGCCTTCAATTCTTCCGTCTCGTTGTGTGTTTTATGTTTGAGCTCCGTCTGCCTGAACACCGCCCCCTCAGTGCCTCCCTCCGTCACATCATCCTCCAGGAAACACCGCACGCAGCACGACGACCAGTCCGCCCCTCTCCCTCCTCTTCCTCGTCTCTCTTCCTCCGCCGTGTCTTGTTTGGCGATGCCTTTTCTGCTCCGTTATGCAATGCACGGTCCTCCCACGTCTCCACCGAACGACCGTCTGTCTGCGTTTCTCTTCTCCTCCGGTTCCTCTGCTTTTCTCCAACGTTTTCTCCCGGATACAACCTGCGACAGGCAACCTCACACGGAACTCATTATTTTTTCACCTGATGTCTTCGTTTTCCCGAGACAAATGGGAAATGAACGGGAAAACGTGTTTATAATCGAGGCGAAAGGAAAGATTTGAGCAGCTTTGGGAAGGTGGACAGGATTCGAAGAGGCAGAAAATTGTCTGAAATCAACTCGAATCTGAAAGGATTTTACAAAAATCAAAGCTTCTGTGCGGAAAGAAGGATAAACCTAACCCAAAACGTGACTGACAACTGTTTCAGAAGCTGGCATTTTGAGGTATTTTATCTCGAAGCAAGAATATTCAAAGAGAAAAAGAGGACTTGAAGGAGCCGTCTTATTGATGTCAAAGCAAAACCTGATTGAGATCTTTCCCAAAAAGCCATCATTCTTTCAAGAAAAGGCAATAAAATTGAGAAAATTAAGCATTGAGAGAGCAGCAACAATTTTAGTGACAGATCAAGGAAAGATCTTAGTTTCAGATGGAAATCTTGGCAAAAAAGCAAAATATTATGAAGCAGCAAAAAAAAAAAGATAAATGGAGTTAACACGCTTATAAAAGCCACCAGGGTTTTTTCCAAATATTATAATTTTGCATATATATATATATATATATATATATATATATATATATATATATATACATATATATATATATATATATATATATATATATACACATATATATATATATATATATATATATATATATATATATATATATATATATATATATATATATGGATACGCAATTGTTTTTCAAAATAGTTAGCTAGAATTTGGAATAGCAGCTAGAATTTGGAAAAAGAAAAGACTAGAACTGATGTCATGACTGAAAATCCTGAAGAAATCCTGCTTTAAATGAATCAAATGTTAAATAAACATCAAAATCAGGACAGTTTTGATCCTGAGCAGCAGAGCAACTGAAGTCAAAAAGAGTTTCAGGAAAATCTAAACCACAAAATCATAAAAACGAGGTGTCGTTCGAGGCGGTAAAAAGTCTCTGAAAAATTGTTTTTCAAAAAATAAAAAGGAAAAATGATGGGATTTTGAGGAAAAATGAGAGTAAAAGTGAAAAAGGGAAACTGAAAATAACATTTGCTTTTGAAACTGTGAAAGAGTGAAAAAAGAGAAATCTGTGAGAAAAAAAGATTGGAAGATAAGACTTGGAAAATGAATTATAAAAAGGAAGAACTTTTATACAAAATATGGAATAAAATGTAGAGTTAGTTTTTTAGAATTAAAAACTCAAAATGAAGAAGAGGCAGTAAAAGAATGTTGGATAAACGTCTTTAGAGTAAGACTTTTGTATCGCTCATATTTATAGATCTAGAAAAAATGTGGGAGAATTCTGGTAAGGTTTTGGTGACGAACTTAAGAATCTGTCCAAATCCATCTAAAACCTGTCCAAATGGAACAGCTTTCATTTTGGGAAAGAAAAGGAGGACTCTCTGGAACAGTCTGATGCTAGTAAAGCTAAATGATATTAAAAGCTTGTAAAAGGATTGAAATTTGGGCGTAAAAGTGAAATATAATGAAAAAGCAAAGCAAGAATTGGATTTGAAGCACAGTCTGTGGGTTTAGGAGCAAAATAAAGGTGGTTTTATTTATGGAAATAGAAAACCCGACTTGCTTTACAATGACACTGTGCAGAGAAAAAGCACAGTTCCCTTTAAACACTTTTATCTTGTGCAGTTGTAGCGTCCGGCTCTGAAACGGTTAAACCTCAGCTGGTGTCAGAGTAAAGCATGATTTAAAGCCGCCATTAAGAAAACAACACCTTTTTTACATCGACGCTCACCGTTAACCTGCTCCGATCTTTCAGGGAACAGACTCGAATAAGATTCCTCCTGAACGTCTCGAGAGAAAACACAAGTGCAGGGCCAGGTTTGTGCAAAAATATGATAATGAGGTTCTGTTAAAGTCTGACGCAGTGTTAGCAGCTTTAAATAAATACTCTGTTAAAGAACAAGAAATTAACAGCAGAAAGAGCAATATTTGTATATGTTTTGGCAACTCTAGATTTAAAGTGGTTTTCTGTTTTATATGGCATTAATAAACCCAATGGATATGGATAAATTAAAAAACAAGATTCTTTGACAATTAAATTAATTCTTTACTAAAGAGGAGTAAATTCAAGCAAATAAAGCAGTATTTTTGTGACTGCATTCATTCAAAACAATGTAAAACTTGTTTTTAATTAGAATCCTTTACAGCGCAGTCAGAGAGGCACACCCGGTTTGTTTCAGGACTCAGACATGAACTTTCACCTCCTCTTTGTCCGATCAGGTCAATGAACTTTCACCTCCTCTTTGACTGATCAGGTCAATGAACTTTCACCTCCTCTTTGTCCGATCAGGTCAATGAACTTTCACCTCCTCTTTGTCCGATCAGGTCAATGAACTTTCACCTCCTCTTTGTCCGATCAGGTCAATGAACTTTCACTTCCTCTTTGACCGATCAGGTCAATGAACTTTCACCTCCTCTTTGACTGATCAGGTCAATGAACTTTAAATGCAACAAACTTTCTCTCCTCTTCTTTGTTGTCAACATGGCTACGCTGAAAGACGTTAGCATTGATGCTAATAAATGTCACTAAAGGATTTTCTGGAAGGAGATGTTGTGCTCTATTCGAGTCTTTATTAATATCTTTTGAGCTGCTCTGAAGGCCATCTTTGTGTAAAAATATGATAAATGAGTCTGAAGCTGTATTTTCATTTTTGGACAAATAAAGAAGCCTTAAAAGACAACAACCACTTTAAAATACATTACATTAACAAATATATTGTTGAATATTTGCCGCCCAGGCCTCTGTTCTGACATTATATTTGTGTTTTCTCTCGCTCAGATAAATGTGGAGCTGACGGGCTGAGCTGAGGACCATGGGCCGGACGGTGCTGACGCTCGAAGACGTGCACGCTCTTGAAGTGAAGGAGGAGCAGGAGGAGTCCATCTTGGCCATGTTGGGAATTGTGGGGACCTTCTTAAACCTGTTTGTCATCGTCTTCGTCTACATCTACACCACGCTGTGATGGGAACAGGCGAGAACAGACGCCGCTCTGGCGAGAACTGACGCCGCTCCGACGAGAACAGACGCCGCTCCGACGAGAACAGACGCCGCTCCGACGAGAACAGACGCCGCTCCGACGAGAACAGACGCCGCTCCGACGAGAACAGACGAGACTCCGGCGAGGACAGACGAGACTCCGGCGAGGACAGACGAGACTCCGGCGAGGACAGACGAGACTCCGGCGAGGACAGACGACTCGGCGAGACAGACGAGACTCCGCGAGACAGACGAGACTCCGGCGAGGACAGACGAGACTCCGGCGAGGACAGACGAGACTCCGGCGAGAACAGACGAGACTCCGGCGGGAACAGACGAGACTCCGGCGGGAACAGACGAGACTCCGGCGGGAACAGACGAGACTCCGGCGAGAACAGACGAGACTCCGGCGAGAACAGACGAGACTCCGACGAGAACAGACGAGACTCCGGCGAGAACAGACACCGCTCCGACAAGAACAGACGAGACTCTGACGAGAACAGACAAGACTCTGACGAGAACAGACGAGACTCCGACGAGAACAGACGAGACTCCGGCGAGAACAGACACCGCTCCGACAAGAACAGACACCGCTCTGACGAGAACAGACGAGACTCTGACGAGAACAGACAAGACTCTGACGAGGTGATATATACTGCAGCGGCTGTTAAACATATATATCGTCAAATACTTGGATTTCAAAAGAAAGCAGTGAAAATAAGAAAGTAGCAAGACAATATCTTTAAATAAACAAGCAATAAATAAAACAAATCATGTAAAGTACAATAATACTGTTGGGTGTTTAAACCAGCACAGATTCTCCAGGAGACATTAGAAAGAACCAAGGACTCAAAGTGGGATTTCTTTTGGAGCTGATTTTTACAATGAACTTCTTTCACTTTGTTCCAATCAGGAGGGGCTTTTACTTTGAAGGAGAAGCCGTTCGTCAGAGCCACGATCCTGGGAGATAACAGAGACTCACGGAGGGAACAGACTTATTGGTAAATGGAGGGTTTTACTTTTGTGTCAAAGTGGTTTAATGTGGAGTAAAGCTTTTTAATGTTTTAACATCGACCTGTCTGTCTAAATACTAACAATGATTAATAAACAGCTTTTATTCTCAGAGCTTTACTGCAGAATACAATTGAAACTAAAGAAAATGTTATATTATAGTCGCTTTTTTTTTTCCACTGGAGGAAATTGGATTTCCAGACATTTTAGATTTTTCACTCACTTAAAAAGGTGAAGCTACTTTCTTCCTCAGTCACTTAAACAGGAATAATCAGGATTTTGACTCTGTTCCAGTATTTTTGAGGATGAGCTGATATAACGGTGATGTGATAGAGAAAAAAGGGAGTTCCACGAGTTTCTTTATGATTTGGTTTTAGTCCTGGTTTTGTAAAGCCTGGTCTTTAAAGCTCAGAGACGAGCCGATACCATGTGGTGGAAAAGTGAAAATAATAAAAAGAACTGGTCTGACTTTTTCTTATTTTCTGTTTTCCATTCTAAATCTGGATTTATTAAAGTGATGTTAGTTTTAATGTGAGCAGTTACTGGACTGTATCTGAGGCTTTTATAAATATATTTGAACAAAGTTGATATAATGTACTGTGCAATAAACATCAGGAAAATAAACAGGTCTCATCGGTTTAGACCTGGTTTAGTCCCGGTTTAGTCCCGGTTTAGTCACGGTTTAGACCTGGTTTAGATCCGGTTTAGACCCGGTTTAGAACTGGTTCAGTCAAGTTCAAATAACCATAAATGCATCTAAACCTTGTTGAAATCCACTAATATGCACTAAAAATCACAAATACATCTGCTTCTTTCAAAGCTATAATAATTTAACTGGACTCAAAGAGATTATATTCAAGAAACTTAAAATGAAACTCCTTTTTGAACCTGTCGTTGTTGGAGCCTGAGGTGCTCCATCGTGTGGTGGAAGCAGAGAGGAGATAAAGAGGAGCAATTACACACCTCACAATGCATTTATCTGCTTTTATTTAATTAAGAGAGTGTGCTGTATTAGCTCAGAGAGAAGACGGGAGACCAGGGGAATGTGGGCAAGAGATAAAAAACACAGAGGGTTTCAGACGAGGCTCAGCGAGTGGAACGGGTCGCGACAGAATCAACAGGATTAAAGGCTGGAGCATTGTTTGGACACAAAAACCTGTTCAAATCCTTTTAAACCCTGTTCAAATCCATCCAAAACCTATTCAAATCCATCCAAAACCTGTTCAAATCCATCTTAAAATCCATCAAATCCACCCAAAACCTGTTCAAATCCATCCAAAACCTGTTCAAATCCATCCAAAACCTGTTCAAATCCATCCAAAACCTGTTCAAATCCATCCAAAACCTGTTCAAATCCATCCAAAACCTGTACAAATCCATCTAAAACCTGTTCAAATCCATCCAAAACCTGTACAAATCCATCTAAAACCTGTTCAAATCCATCTTAAAATCCATCAAATCCACCCAAAACCTATTCAAATCCATCCAAAACCTGTTCAAATCCATCTTAAAATCCATCAAATCCACCCAAAACCTGTTCAAATCCATCTTAAAATCCATCAAATCCATCCAAAACCTGTTCAAATCCATCCAAAACCTGTTCAAATCCATCTAAAACCTGTTCAAATCCATCCAAAACCTGTTCAAATCCATCCAAAACCTGTACAAATCCATCTAAAACCTGTTCAAATCCATCCAAAACCTGTTCAAATCCACCTAAAACCTGTTCAAATCCACCTAAAATCCATTGAAGGAAAGGTTAAAGCAAAGCATCTAGACCGTTTTCAAGGTGAAGACGGTTTGTCTCTAATTCCAAGAGATCAATTCTGAGATCAACTGTAAGAGCTGAGCTTTATCTCTAGAGGGAGGGGCTTGACCTGAAACTAACTCTGATTGGACCAGGCTGTTCTGGTCTCATAGTCGTTAGCTCTGAAAGGACAGTGTTACTCCTGATGTGAGAGTCATTAGTGACACTGTTCCATTCAGGTGTTGTTTTAGAGTGATGTTCATTGTTTAATGAATATAAAGCATCTGTTTTTATGTAATTACAACCCCGTCTTAAATCTGAACAGACACTCAAAAGGCAAACCTAATGGGATCTCAAGCTCTTGTGTTCATAAGGATATAATATTCTTATAACAAGCTCAGACACAGGATTAAGCCATAGAGCGCAGCAGAAACCCGCCGCAGTGCTGAGCCCTACCTGAGTCGTTGCGCAGGTACGAGGACATGGCGGGGATGAGGCAGGACTGACTCAGCAGCTCCTGGAGAACAGCAGGAAGAGCCGAGCTGTTGTGAGCTCTGCCGTCGGAGCCGTGAGCCCCGCTGGAGCCGGCCGGGTTTATGTAGCTCGCCAAAACCTGGACAAGAAAAACAAGTTTACCACAAAGGGTTTTCTTGAAGGATTTGTGTCACTAACGTTTGGGACAAAACATTGTGTGATTTTATCTGACCATATAAATAACACACTCTAAAACGCACTGATGGAATAACCTGGGCAGAGTATAGGGCACTTATTTAGTCCTGAGTCTGGTTAAAGTCTTGGTTTAACCCTTGGCTTAGTTTTTACTTAGTTCTAGGTTTGATCCATAGTTTAGAACTGATTTTAATCTTAGATAAGAATTTAATTTGAGGTTGCATCATAAAATATTCCTGTAACTAACCAAAACCAAACACTTAAAGTTAAATCCAGGAGAGTCTTATGTGATCAACAGCAGTTGCTGAGCCGGTTTACCTGGAGCAGGCAGGTGACGTGCTCCTCCTCCAGACGCTGTTTAGTCAGGGCCTGCTCCACGTCCCACCCAGACGCCGTGGAGCCTGTCCCAAAGCCGGTCCCTTTGGCCCAGTACAGCTGCTGCTCCTCAGAGGTGCCTCCTCCGTGACAGCTGGACATCTGAGGCTGGACACGGAGAAAAGTCCATTTAAACCACAACAACCAAACTCTAAACGCTTCACTGTCAGCTCCAGCTCAAACTTTATGATTTTTTTGTATTTCATTGTTTCTGAATGTGCCACTTAGTCATGTTTTTTATTCATTTAAGCACTTTTCAAAACATTTAAAAAGGTCCTTCAAAATAAAAGTCTAAGCCAAAAGGATCTTTATGGAATTATTTGGAAGGTTTTTGTAATGTATGTGTTTTCTATTTTAACCCAGTTTTACGTCACTGTCCTCTGTTTTTATCAGAGAGTTCAGCAGCAGCTCGATTTATGAAGTCTCTCAAGGACAAATCGACCACGAAGCATCAGAGTCTGGCTCCGGTTCAAACATTAGTCTCAGGACGCTCCTCTGGCGTCTCCATAACTCCAACCGGAACACTCTGGGTCAGAATACAGACTGAGATACATGCACAGTAACAGAAGACATGACTGTGCTTCTATAATCACCAGTGTATGAGCCTCGTCCCGAGACACAAACAAGTATTTGTCAATGTAATGGACAGAGCGGCTCAAATACTCAGTGTTATTCATAAACTAAACCTTTTCTAAATGCTTACACACCACTTTATTTACCCTTTTCTCTTGGCTCACATTTAAGCACTTTCAAAGCTTATTGTTACACTTTTTTAACAGTAGTGCACATCTGTTTAAAGGTTTCTCACTTCTCACTCTAGTTTTTAAGCACTTTCAAAACCTCTTTTTAAGCTTTTCCTACATCTGCCTCATTTATTTAATCTCTTCACAAAACCATGAGCACAATGAAAGACAATAAATCACCTAAAGACTTTTATTACTTTTGTCTCATCAGTTGCAGTAAGATTTGTTTAGTTTTATGAATAACTCTATAAAGTCAGCTGATGACGTCAGAGAGGAAGTGAAAAGTCTCGTCAGTGTGGCGTTGTTTTCGGTCCGTTTCCGTTCTGTGGTGTCGTCTGAAGATATTTGTGTCGTACCTCTGAGACGCTGGAGCTGGCGTTGGGGTTCCTGGGGGCGTGGTGGCTCAGAGCAGAGAGACAGGCCAGGATCAGGTGAATGGCTCCGATCTCCAGAGCCATGCGTCGCAGTAAAACCCCGTCGTCGGTCGTCAGAGGCGTGCTGCTGAACAGGGCTCGGAGAACGTGGAAGGGCAGAGTGGGCAGGACGTTCGCTGACGGAGACTGGAGGATGTGACCTGAGACAAAAGAGGAATAAGCAGCACGTTCAGAACTGAAACTCGAGGAGAGGACTCTGTTTATAGAACTAAAACATCGATTTACACATGACCTGTTACGGTTGCATTTATTATTTCTTTCTGTAGTGACTAATGTAAAGAAAAAGAGAGGAATGACTAGAATGTAAAGCTCACATCTGAATAAACCAAACCTTTTCTATATTAATGGTTGAATGTTAGTTATTTGCTGCTGGAGCAGGTTCTAGCATGTTGACATTAAACTTGAAAACTTCCTTTTCCAGTATAATATTATTTCATCTTTTACAATAACACCTTCACTACAACAGTGCTTCCTGCAGAATGTTTGAAGTTGGGAGCTGATGTGTTAAAAATATAATAGAAGAACATGACTTCTGAACTCTACATTTACCCGGGCTTGGGACCGGCACAAAGGGTTTGAGTGTAATGTGTCAGGATGGGTTTGTTTGCTCAGACGTCGTTCAGCGGGCAAAGAACGGAGCAGGTCAGAGGCCAACAAAGCCGTGTGACCTGTGACCCTTTGGAAACCGTACTATGGACAAACAGAGACTGCACTCACTGCCCTCTCCGTCGTCGGTGACCCCCAGCACTAGTCGGAGCAGACACTGAGCGTGCTTCCTCTCCTTCAGCAGCACCTCGGCGTATCCCGGCAGACGCAGGAAGAGCCCGAAGGCGGCCAGAGAGTGAGCGGGGATCGGGGACATGGTCTGGACCGAGGTCGAGGAGGACGAGGAGGACGAAGACTGGGACTGCTGCTTGTTGATGGGAGGAGGCTCCGCGGCGATGGACTCAGGAGCCTCGTAGACCAGCTCTCCGGACTGCTCTATGGTCACCCACTCGAACTGGTCACTGTCTTTGGGCTTCTCCTGAGACGACGACGGGACGACAGGGTGCTCACCTGAGGACGAACAGAGACATGTGAGCTGAAACAGAGAACACCAGATCCACAGCTGAGAGAAGATGGAGTGGTCTCTAGTGTCAGTAACACAGCAGCTTTGTTACTTTTCATTTTAAATATGATGTCCCTTAAACCTGTGGCAATTATGAGGAAACTATTTAGTCTTTAATAGGACAATAATTGGTTAAAATTAAAGCATTAACTCTTATCCAGTAGAGGGCGCTGGTCCTCTCTGTACAACTGGCAATAGTTGTTACAAGTAGAGACTATCCCAGTGGCAGGTTTCTCAGAAAGAGCCTGTCTCTGAAACAGGAGGTCGTGTTAGTGTATGTAGTTCAAACAGGCCTCACTCACTAATCTCTGATGAGTCCTCGTCCCGGGACAGTTACAGGAGGCTTCTGTCCAGCTGAGGGCGCTGTGTCAGTGAGACATGACTCAACTGACCTCATGTCCAACAACCATCAACAAGATTTTGAGAGGATATATTGTTGGAGACTAAACACTAAAGGAGACTAATGCTGGGGCAGGACTCACATGGCATTGTTCATTTGATTAAATATAATTAAATAAAGTTAAATCCTCCAATGATCCTCGCTGTGATGGAAGTTTGTGTTGTGAAGCCACAGCAGCGTGACTCTGACCTGCTGGATGACGTCTGGGTAGAGCATGGGCAGCCTCTCGGCGATCAGAGCCAAGCCTCCCATCCCGGCGAAGACCTGCAGCGGAGACTGGACCGGACTGGTGTCCAACAGAGACTCGTCACTGGAGTCCAGCAGCTCGTCGGCCGCAGACATGGGCTCGTCCTCGGGACAGGAGTTCAGCACGTCCTCCACTAAAACAGAGGAGCACAGGTTTAGCTGCTGTGCTTTTCTTTAATCATCCCTTTTTAGATTTGTTTTTGAGCATCATTTAAAATTCACAGAGCTGAGAACGACAGAACGAGACTCTGACCTTGTTCTAACGCCGTCTGAAGGTTCAAATGTAAACGTATTACACCAGACTCAACCGGCACGTCCTTTAAAGTCCATTAAAACTAAAAGCATAAACGACTGACGACACGGTTACATTTTTATCTGAAAAGTCAAATGGGTTTTGGACGAAAGCTGAAAACGGAAAAGTTTAATTCCCAAAAGAGCAGTTCAAGTTTGAGGTAAAAAAAGAAAAGAGAAAACACTCCAGGAGCTTTTAGAGGAAGACCCTCAGGTGAAGACTATTGAAGAAGACATTACTGAAGTTTTCTGTCTAGTTTTTTAAAATATCTATTCATTTTAAACATGATTTTTTTAATTTTAGGGGGAAATAAATGTTTAGGCAATGGTCCCTTACTTTGAAAAGTCGTGATGTAGTCAAGACCACGATACAGACTTTTAGAGACTGAGCCCAAGTCAAGACCAACACCAGGTTTGAGAGATCCCAAAGAACAGTCCAGTCCCAGGCCCAGTCCCAGTCCCAGTCCCAGTCCAGACTCACGGGGGTTTGTTAGATCTTGTTGAAGGAGGCAGAGAGCAGTTAGAGGGATTTGAAAAATAGAAATGAGACATGTTCTTTGAATTTGAAGACAAAAGTTTTTATCCACATCAGACAAAACTGAAGTGGATGATAAACCAGCTGTGACTGGTTTAAAATCTGAGATAAAACTACAAAAAGTCTGCTTTAACACTAAACTCTTGAAGCCAAAAAAAAAAAAAAGAAAATCATAATTGATTTGTTTATAATGTTCAACCCAGAGCTGCATGACAGCCTCGGTTCCAGGAGCTTGCACTTGAGATTTGTTTTTTTTTTTTTAACTCCCAAAGTAATTGAGCCTTAACCCTTTCGTAGAAATATTTTGGGTCAATGTTCCGTCCCATATTTGCAAATTATAATTTTGGGAGTTATTATCCGAGTCGGAGTGTCAAAATATAACCTTTTTAAGTCACTATAAAAATTGCTCCTGGGGCTCTAGGACACAAGAGGAAACAAGAGTTTTTAACACCAGGAAATGAAAATTAAAAACAGAAATCAAGTTGCAGTGATAGTGTTTTGCCAAAGGGACACAGGGGGCGCTATTTGGTTTAAAGGGGTTATGAAAGAAAAAAAAAAAAATGTAAAATTTAAATCCACCCCAAAATATACAACCTGAAGTTTGCAAAAATTTATAAAATAAAAGAGGGAATTGTCGTGGGACCAGGACCTGGGTTTTAAGTTCTGTTTTTTAAATCGTGATGTTGAAGTTTATTCTCTTCTTCTCTCTTTTGCGTTAGTGGTTTGTTCTCAAACACCTCCAACAACAAGAACTATAATGTTACACTAATGTTCAAATCCACAGAAGAAAACTTACCTTTTCTAAAACGGTCCCTACACACACGAGCCTTAGCCGACTACATTTTTCACTTTTGTGGACGACTACTTTCTGAACTTCCATTAACGATATGAACCCATAAACCAAAGTCAAGAGGACTGTCACTGACGAGGTGATGAGGTCAGGCCAGGGGTTACCTTTCTCGGTGCGGAGCCTCTTGAAGGAGTCAGTCTTAGACAGGCCAGGGTCTGAGATGACCTTTGAACCCAGTTTTACAGTGAGGTTGATGGACTGATAGCCCTGAGGCAGCCTTCTGTCGTAGAGAAGAGTGAGCAGCTGAGCCAGGGTCATCTCCGGAGGCAGCGGCTGACCTGGCGACCACAGAGAGCGAGGAGGAGGAAGTTTAGGCCAAATCAAAGAGAAAATAGATTTTACATTGACCTTTTTGTAGCACGAGTGAGGTTTTAAAGAAACAAAAGACATCAGACTCTTGTTTGTCCTTCGTTAAAAAGGTGCACATTTGCTGCTTAGCCATAATATATTATGTCTGTCGTTTGTTCGGAACGTCCTGAAAACCAAACAGAGCCCAGTTTGTTTGGTCCTCCGATTGATTTCTCATAATTTGGGTGATGGCTACGACAAAAATGGACGCCAGACACAATCACAGGAGCCACTGTTTGTCTATTTCCATATTTAAAAATGTAAAGAACGTGTGGCCAATGTGAAGATAAACTATTTTCAAATAGACTCAAGCAACAGATTAAAATGACCATAATACTTCTTCAACGGACAACAGAGGGTTAATACAGCGGCTTCAAAAGGAAAGCACTACAAAGAGTAAAACAAAATAAATCAGAAAAAGCAACGTTAAACAGTAAAACTTAAAAACAAATGTACAAAACAAACCAATAGTAAAAAATCTGTGTTTCACAATTTGTCTCTCAGTTTGTGATTTGTTTTTAAATTACGTGATTTAGTTTGTGTTTACACAAAAAAAAAAAAAAAAATACATATTTCTTTGGCCGATATGTGTGGAGATTTACAAAGGTCTGTAAAAAGATATAGAGTTTCTAATATGTGCAGCTGTTCTTTAAAGTGGACTGACCTGGAAGCAGTTTGTGGTAGAGGTGGAAGACAGGGACACTGATGGTTTTGGACGAAGGGTCGACTCCAGACGAGGAGCTGAGTTTGTCGCTCATGACTCGGCCTCGTCTCGACGGGGGTCTGGGAGGAGTGGACAGAGCGCGCTTCGACTGCGACTTTAGACCTGGGAAGAAAATAAATCAAATAAAGTAAAAAATAAAAGACATTTATGGATCTGTGGTCTAGTCCAGATTGGGAGGAAAAGGTGAAGTTAAATGAACCTGAGGCGACCACGACGCTGTAATTGTCCTGGAAACCGTTGTCCGCCTTCATTTTCTCCTTCTCTTCGTGATTCTTCTTCTCTTTGTCCTCCTTCTGTTCGTTTATCAGTTTGGCCGTGATGCTCGGAGTGTCTGCAGACGGAGGAAAAAGGAAAGAAAATGTCAGTTTAGTCATCCACAAGTTTTGCAGCTTGTATTCTTATTAATGACAAAAATAAATGTTAGTCGTCAATGGTCGCTTTTTTTTTTTTTTATCAAAGTGTTGCACCAAATCACAGGGGGGGGCAGGTGCTCATGGATGTACAGGAAAGTAATTTAGTTACTGCGCTTCATTACTGCTATGGATGAACGAGAATAACACATTATTCTGGATTATTAAGTTTTCAGATCAGAAATACAACAGGGTTCTACTGTAGGTGTGTCTCGGTCGTGTACGTGTCAGAGGTAACAGTGGAGACAGTGTCCGGTTTCCATCGGCTGTTCAAGGTCTACAGGTGAGCCATCGATCAGCTGTGTTCGCTCTGACGTGAAATCTGCAGCTCACGGTCTTTCCTCCAACAGCACAAGGACAGACTCAGGTCCACGAGACTAAATCAAACAAACTGTTGTTGCGGTTTTAAAGACATGTCCAGGTCATAGCTCTGCAGAGAGTGCCTCCTCACGGCTGTGTTTGGCTCTGCTTCAGCCGAGCGTGCACACTCTCTCTCTCTTGCTCAGAAAGGAAGGTAAGGCTAATAACGTATTATAAATGAAGACATTATAATCCTCTGGACACTAGAATAGCACACTAGGTGTGTAAGAAATAATTATCGATTCTGTTAAATATATTTTATGGCGTAATTCTAGTATCGATATAAATTACAGCCGAATCCATTATTTTTTCAATTTGATTTTTTTTTTCATTGAAATCCTATTGAAAAAAAATCTTTAAACAATAAGTTTGTTGCTTGTTTAGTAAAAAACAAATGTTGCGAGATACAGTTTCAGTGCTCACTATTGTAAATGTAATCACAATATATCGTCTTAAAACACAGAATCGAGATATATTGGGATATTGTATCGTGATACATATCGTATCACCAGGAGCTCACCCTTATGGGACACCTGACCTAAATTTAGCCCTGCTTTGTTGGACGGCCTCAGACTGGGACGGTCTCCACGTGTCTCTGCTGCAGCGGTGTTACCTGAGACTCTGTCCAGGACCTCTGCCAGAGTGGTGGAGATGGGCAGGTGCAGCGTGCGGTACTTGTGTCCTGCTCCGTACATCGGGTGCTGGATCATGTGACTGGTGGCATTGATGCGTCCTTTGTACAACTGCAAGACAAAAAAAAATCACTTTCAATCCAGTCACGTGAATAAAATTAGCTACGTCTTTATAATACGGCTCCTGTATAAAAGGTTTTTATATATTTGTAAAAACATTTCCAATCCAGTCCTAAATAATGACCCCAGGCTTTGTTATAAACCTTAAACAAACCTTTACATTTTTATCCTTCACTTTTTAGGTTTAGGCTGGATTCTAACAGGTTTAAGCTGGATTCTAACAGGTCTAAGCTGGATTCTAACAGGTCTAAGCTGGATTCTAACAGGTTTAGGCTGGATTCTAACAGGTTTAAGCTGGATTCTAACAGGTCTAAGCTGGATTCTAACAGGTTTAGGCTGGATTCTAACAGGTTTAAGCTGGATTCTAACAGGTCTAAGCTGGATTCTAACAGGTTTAGGCTGGATTCTAACAGGTTTAAGCTGGATTCTAACAGGTTTAAGCTGGATTCTAACAGGTTTAAGCTGGATTCTAACAGGTCTAAGCTGGATTCTAACAGGTCTAAGCTGGATTCTAACAGGTTTAGGCTGGATTCTAACAGGTTTAGGCTGGATTCTAACAGGTCTAAGCTGGATTCTAACAGGTTTAGGCTGGATTCTAACAGGTTTAAGCTGGATTCTAACAGGTCTAAGCTGGATTCTAACAGGTTTAAGCTGGATTCTAACAGGTTTAAGCTGGATTCTAACAGGTTTAGGCTGGATTCTAAGAGGTTTAAGCTGGATTCTAACAGGTCTAAGCTGGATTCTAACAGGTTTAGGCTGGATTCTAACAGGTTTAAGCTGGATTCTAACAGGTCTAAGCTGGATTCTAACAGGTCTAAGCTGGATTCTAACAGGTTTAAGCTGGATTCTAACAGGTTTAGGCTGGATTCTAACAGGTCTAAGCTGGATTCTAACAGGTTTAAGCTGGATTCTAACAGGGTTTAGTATAAATCTGTGACGTACTGGGCAGGGCGACTGCAGGAAGACGGTGACCTTCTCGTCCTCCAGCATCAGTTGCAGGAAAAGGCGTCGAATGAATCCTGAGATGTTTCCAGAGACAGGGACGTTTCCTCTTTGTGGAGCCGACTGGAACAGCTCACACAGAACCTGGACCAACAGAGACCGTCCCAACATCAGTGGGTTAAAGCTTTCTTAATATTTACAACAACATGAAAGATCTGAGGCATGGGACTGTGTGGATGTAGCTAAACTGTAGAGCTACATCTATTCTGCCATTATTAACCCACAGCTAAATCATGTTAACTACAGACTGTTCCCTTTCAAAATGTTTCATAAAAGCTCAGTATTTTAAGTAACTATGCATTCATAACCGCAGGTGAAAACGTTTGTAATTCCTCGTGGCACAAAGACAAACCTGTGCCATGAGCCTCTGGTTGTTGGGGTGACAGGAGATACATTGCAGGAAAAAGGCCACAGTGGCGTTCTCCAGCGCCGTCCTCTGCTGCGTCGTGAGTCCTCCGCTTTGTCCCGACGACGCCAGAGAGAACCGAGCGCTGGGGTTCGAGGTCTGATGCGTTTGGGGAACATTAGAAGAAGAGGTGGAGCCTAGAGACTGACAGCTGGCGTTGGAATGACAAAGCAAAAAGAGCAAAGCTGTCCATAACGGGTTCACTTCGGGACCTCCGAGCCAGTCTTTCATTGCGTGGCTGTTCCCAACTTCAGTGAGAAAACGTAAAACGGGGGCCGCTAATTCGGCCGCGAGAGTTTGGCGACTTTGAGGCGACGCTGGAGCTGATGTCGAGGAGTTAAAATGATGATGGTGGTGTCGTCTTTCCGCTTGAGAAGCCGGCAAAGGCAAATCAGCGCTCGCCAACAAGCCAACACAAAACTGAGTCAAGCTACGAACCAGAAACGACGGCAGACCCGAGTCCAAGAGCTGGTCGATGGCTCCGGGGGACTGAGAGGCGGCGGCTAAAGTGGTGAGCTGGGACTCGGAGAGGTTAACGGGAGGCCTGAGGTGTTTGAAGTCGTCGTTGAGCTCGATCTGCTGCTTCTTGCCGTCGTCGGTCATGGCCAGGCGGCGGTGCGGGGCCTGGGAGTGGCTGGAGGAAGGGGTGGACACGATTCCCATCCAGGACATGAGCAGAGAGAAGTAACTGGGGTGAATGTGGCACATGGAGCAGAGCAGACTGTCCACCGCCTTCTTTAAGACGATGTTACAGGGAAGAGACATAGACCAGTTGTACAGCAGTCTGGAACAGACAGAGCCAAAGAACTGTTAGCAACACTTTTTAAATTCAGTTTCATGACATGGCTCCAAATTAAAAACAATCCAATTCATTTATTGCTCAGTCCTAGCTGCACATTACAGACGCTATGCTGTAAGTGAACGCACCACAGCTCCAGGTCTGAATGCAACATAAACATGTGTCTTTATCAGAGCTGGTATTGGATTCTACAAGAAAGAATGAGGTCAGCTGACCACCTGACTGAAGACCAGGTTAATCCATCAGTGGGTTTTAGAGTGCGTGACCTTTTTGGGACGGGCAGTGTAGATTTGGATGGTGTTTCTTAATTATCAAATTTATAAAGTCAGCGGTCACAATAATTTCCCTTCCACAGATTACTGAACAAATGTTTAAAATGTTTGATCTTTTCTAGTCTAAAAGTAAAAGCTGAACACTAACTCGAACAGCTCCCTGTTGAGCAGCGCCGGCAGGTCGTAGTCGACTGGGAGCTCGTAGCTGTGCCACAAAATGGCCGCCACACAGTGCAGGTGAGAGGGCGAGGGCATGAGCAGGCCGTACTCCTGAGAAGAGGCGGAGCCGCCGAAGCCCAGCGGAGAGGTGAGCTTATGGGCCGCCACACGGGACGAGTCGTGCACCCACTGCAGCAGCGCCTGGATCCTGAGCACAGACGGAGAGCACAGATCAGAGCTGGGGAAATAAAAGTTCAGAAAATACAAAGATACGTCGTCATCATTGAGTCAATTCAGAAAACTAATCACCTGAATGTAATAAAGAGTTAATCAGGTACAACTGCAGGAGAACGGGCCGAGCGTTACGCTGCTGTGTGTAAGAGTAATAACTGGGTTTTATTATTTAAAGCTCTCCTCAGCTCAGACAGTTTATCACTGTTGAAGCTGTTGTCCTCAGTCCTGAAGGAGACCAAAGACACAAACCTCGAGCTTCTGTTTGTGATCTCAGGAGGACAACTTCGTACTCTTTAATTAGACATGCATTTGTAGAGTTACATGTTCAGTGGTTAAGACTTGTGCCCAGGAAATTTAATTTTGTGGTAATCAGTACAGGTTTCACGTTGATATTGTCCTTCGATGCATTGTTTATGAATTAAATTGTAGAAAAACTGATTCAGTAAAAACAGCTCTTATGACATCAGAGTTCAGTTCAGTTCAATTTATATCAAACATCTAAAGTAACACAATTAAAAAATATATACTTGTAAATATTCAAGAAGGAACAGGAGGAAGTAAGATATTTAATCAAACACCCATTTCATTGCAAAATCATTCTGCAAAACATTTCTACAGCTTCCTGTTATAATGGGAAAATACTATAATTAATTTTGCTAAAATCTCTTAAACCAATTTAAAAAATACAAACTTACACCTTTTTTTCTATTTTGTGTTTAAACAGCTTTTCCAGCCACAGTCGAAAACAGTGACACGATAATATTTATGACTAAAGTTAATGAGAAGAGACGAAGGACACCGTTTACAGTCGGTTTATGAGTCTGTCTGAAAAACCACGTCCATTCTCCTCGAGACGTTTAAGGACAACGTTATTTAAGGACATCAGAGCAGCCTTTATCTGGAGAGGAGGGGGGGGGGGGGTACCTGTCTTTGGTGCCGGAGTCCTGCGTGGTGCCGAGCTGGTACAGAATATCAATGGTGGAGTCTGAGGACAAACCGTTCAGTCGTCCAAAAAGAAGAGGACTGTTCAGATCTGAAGAGACAGAAAGAAACAGATCCATCTAAAACCTGTTCAAATCCGTCTACAACCTGTCCAAATCTAACTAAAACCTGTTTAAATCCATCTAAAACCTGTCCAAATCTAACTAAAACCTGTTTAAATCCATCTAAAACCTGTCCAAATCCAACTAAAACTTGTTTAAATCCATCTAAAACCTGTCCAAATCTAACTAAAACCTGTTTAAATCCATCTAAAACCTGTCCAAAACCAACTAAAACTTGCTTAAATCCATCTAAAACCTGTCCGAATCTAACTAAAACCTGTTTAAATCCATCTAAAATCTGTCTAAATCTAACTAAAACCTGTTTAAATCCATCTAAAACCTGTCCAAATCCTTTTAAAACCTGGCAAATCCATCCAAATCCTGTCCAAATCCACCTAAAACCTGATAAGTGACTCACTTCCAGGGTCGGTCCCTGAAGCGGCGCAGTTCCTGAGCAGGATATCGATGAGTTTGAGGCCTATCCTGGTGGACTGCAGCCCGATCTTCACCAGCACAGCCTCGATGTTGGGCGAGTGCATGCCGCAGTACGGAGACATGAGCAGAGCGGCGCAGGTCTGGAGCAGGTTGGCTGTAGGAGCAGCTGCAGACGCCATCATGGCCTCCAGGTCAGTCACATGGGTCAGACAGTGGTGGAGCAGACGCAGCCAACCGATGCTGAAGAAAAAAAACAATATATGGGGTTAGGAAAGGTCATTTTGATGTCTTTGGTTGGTGCACTTATGCCAAGAGTTTGGAGAGATTTAGTTCAGTTTGACAAATGCTCGAGCATAAACTATATTTAAATATAAAATCAAAAACTACATGAGTCATTTTTCTATTTCATTTTCAGGAATCTTAGTCTGTGTCTTGTCTTGAAAAGAGTTGATTAAAATCAAATTCTAGGACATCAAGAGGGTTTAATTGTATTAAAGTGTATTAAAGCAGGTACTGTTTAATGTAAATGTCAGAATGGACAGTATTAACGAATAAAAGCCACTCAAAATATATTTATCATTTAGCACTTGGATGCATCCTCTAAGTCTTTTTTCCTTTTACGTTTGTACAACCATTCCTATTTTATGTGACGCTGCAGATGAAGGGGTTTTTTGTTCTGACCAACAGACTATACTTATTTTATAGATCTGATATGTTTGGCAAAGTGCAGTATATTCAGTCTAAACAGTTCCTCAGAGATTTATCGGTAAAAACAGACCCAACAGTGCTGTAACCAGGGCTGCAGTACCTGGTTTTGGAGACCTGGTCCTCCGACGGCAGGAAGGGGTTGTTGACTGTGGCCGAGGACGTGTTTCCGAAGGCGGTGAGTCCCAACAGTTTGATCTGGGACAGGCCCAAAGTGCTGGCGTCTCTGGGTCTGTGCAGCCTCAGACAAACGGCCGACGCCACCTCGGCTTTGACCAGCTGGATTTTAATGTAGGTGAGTCCGCTGGTGAGGACCGGAGTGGACAGAGGCAGCATGTTAACTCCGTCTGCGCTGATCTCCACCGAGACCGACGAGGGACACGCTGAGGGGACGGAGAACGACCCTTTATTAATGCATTTAAAACAGTTTAGTGCTTAAACTGAAAACGAGATACAAGTCTCTCTGCCGTAGTTCTTTTCACTTAAAATGAATGACCTACAGCTCTTGACTCTTTTGACTCTGATATATCGTGATATATCGAGACAAAGACGAATGTTTTGGGGAGTTGGAAAAAATTTAATGATTGTCCGTCAGAAGAAGTCAACATTTTTTTTCCATGCTGTAATTTTTAAATCTGATGTTTGTCATTTTGAAAGAAGCAGAAAAGTGTTCAACAACTTTAGCAATAAAACAGAAGTAAACTTGTAAAATAACACACGCATACAAAGTGAACAAAATGTGCCTCCATTGTTCTAAATCTAATTACTTTATTACATACTTTCTTCCTTTATTTAAGGTCATAGTCAATAAAAACTATTATTATTTTACAATTGTTTTCTTCCCACGTCCACGATCAAAGTGTATATTTTTGTCTATCCTTTTACGTTGTTGCGTAAAAGTGTGTAAGACTCAGTATTTTGTTCCTTATTCCACTTTTACATTTTAAATGACACAGAGAGGGAGCACTGCCCGAGCACACGAGCACAGAACAACACTCACTGGCCAGAGAGGCGAGGTGCGGCTGGATGTGCAGCTCCTTCAGCAGAACGGCAGCAGGGAGGTGGATGGTCAGGTCGCACCAGGCCTCTTCAGGTAAAAAGATGTAGGACCAGGCGGCAGAGCGAGCTCTACGGTGAGGAGGAGTGGCCTGGAGCAGCACCTCGGCCGGCTGCGCTGTGGGGCTGCTCGATGTGATTGTACCTGGAGACAGAGACACCTCGAGTGAAACACAAACACTGCACCGTTTCCCTTCTCTTAAAGACTCTCCCAAAAACACTCACTTAACATGCTTTGTTAAAGAAAACACAGCCATGTGCTTTCCCTTTCTATTTTTAAAGGAGGTGTTATTCTAAATTTAAAGAATCAAAAAGGAAACTGTATGATTTGAACCTAAAGGAGCGAAGTTGTGCAGCCCCTCGGCGTTGTCCGGCTCCGACGTCATGACTCGTGCTTTCAGATTCCCGTCGGAGCCTTTTCCAGGTCCAGAGTCGAGGAACTTCATGATGGTAGAGACCATGCTGCGAGCTGTGTTCACGATGGCTCTGGTGCTGGTCACCATGTTGTTACAGATCAGCTGCACTCCACCTGCACGCACACGCAGACACACACGCAGACACACACGCAGACACACACGCAGACACACACGCAGACACACACGCGGAGACACACACGCGGACACACAGGCAGACACACAGGCAGACACACACGCAGACACACAGGCAGACACACACGCAGACACACGCGCGGACACACACGCGGACACACACGCGCAGACACACACACGCAGACACACACACGCAGACACACACACGCAGACACACACGCGCAGACACACACGCAGACACACGCGCAGACACACACGCGGACACACACGCGCAGACACACACACGCAGACACACACGCAGACACACAGGCAGACACACGCGCAGACACACACACACGCAGACACACACGCGCAGACACACAGGCAGACACACACGCGGACACACACGCGCAGACACACACGCAGACACACAGGCAGACACACACACGCAGACACACAGGCAGACACACACGCAGACACACAGGCGGACACACACGCAGACACACACAGGGGACACACGCAGACACAGGCAGACACACGCGCAGACACACAGGCGGACACACACACGCAGACACACACGCGCAGACACACGCGCAGACACACACGCGCAGACACACACACGCAGACACACAGGCAGACACACACACGCAGACACACAGGCAGACACACAGACAGACACACGCAGACACACACACACAGAGAGACAGACACACACACACAGACAGACACAGACAGAGAGAGAGAAAGAAAAAGGATTACTGGGGCACTCCAGACTACATTAATGCACCGTTATTTACAGAGTTGTTCTAAAAGCCTTACCCATGTCGTGAAAGGCCTTCAGAGCTTCAGTCGTGTCCAGAACTCTGAGGATGAACCACAGAAGAGGCTCTGACAGCTGACAGGTCGACAGAGAGCCCTAGAGTTAAACATGCAAGTGTAAGCCTCATGGATTCAACCTGAAACTGATTATTACAGGTCTAACTCTCACCTGTCGCCCCATGTATCCACAGGCCATGTAGGTCAGAATGGGCTGCAGCATCACGTGAACAGAGCTGGCTCTTTTACTGAGAGTCGTGAGGATCGTGAACAGACCGTCTCCGACCGAGATGGCGTCCAGACCTCCGTGGAAGTTCTCGTGTTTGGTTAAATGGAGACCACTGGCTCCTAAACACGAGAGAAAAACGCTCAAAATTAGACATTGTCATGACTTCATTGCTGGCAGACGGACATCGAGTAGGCAGGGGTCCAAACTCTATTAATCTGTTTGGGTAAATAAATAAAAAAATAAAAATCACACTGTACTCAACACAAACAGTATCTGGACTCTTACCGATGATCATGGCCATGGCGCTGCTGTTGCACTGCCCCAGCGCCGACAGGATCTGACTCATTATCTGCTGATTGGCCAAAACCAGGTCTGCCACTCCAGCTGCAGGGCCCTGATTGGATGAGGAGCCTCCAGGAGAGATGCTCTCTTTACTCCCACAGACCTTTAATCACAGACAGAACCAGTTTAAAATGCAAGTTCAGGTAAACTCCCCATAGTTTAAACCTCTCAAGTCCGCAGAAGCACCTTCTCTTCATCTGAAACGCTGCTGTCCGCCGCCCCCATCCCAACTGGAGGCAGGCGTCCGCTGAACTCTCTGTCTCCTGAAAGAGGAAGCTGCACCAGGACGTTCACCAGTTTCAACATATCGAACATGAGCTGGTCCCGCGTCGTTTCTCCGCACACAGCTTTGGCGTCACCCGGTCGGATGATGTTGGCGAATAAACCCCCGAAACATGCCCGGGCCCCCACGGAGCTTTCCGAGCCGCTGCGGGATACCAGTTTATCGGAGCAGGTGATGTAGTGGTGGACCAGGAAGGTGATGGACTCGATAACGGAGGAAATGGTGGAGACGGACACCACCTCAAAATTCTGCTCCAGAGTGAACTCCAGCAGCTTCACTTGAGCGTCCAGAGGGCCCTGTCCTGACTGGAACGGTCCCCTGAGGACACCATAAACAGTTTTAAATAAAGTCAGTGCTTTTCCAAATGAGCATAAATGTAGGACAGCCTTTTCAGAAGTGTGGGAGAAAATGCTCAAAAGGGTCAGGGTTGCTCTTGAAGACTTAGGCCTTTAAAGCACATCAGACTGTGCAGACTCATACTCATCACTTTAAATAGGTCATAGGTCACAGAGAGACAGCTCATAGACAAGAGAACAATCAACGACCGTGTCACAGCCTGAGGACACATTACATACTTTATATTATTAATTTGTTGTGGAATAGAAAGCGTGGCATGTGTGCTCTGTGAGGGCTCTCAGAGTGAAGCAGAGCAGGGCTACTTTTTAGAAAGAACAGATCATTTCACATAGTTTCATAAGCCCCTCCTTCTGAGTCCCAGACAAAGTGTCTTTACTCAGTAATATGATGTATATGAGGTGAGGTTTAATAATGAGCTGCTATAAGTCTATCTGCTGACCCTAAAATTACAGACTCATGTGAGCGCTTTGGCAAAATGTGGCATTAAGTATGTTTTAGGAATATCTCAGATGAAGTGTGCCCATACCTCTCGGTGGACAGGATGTGCATGAGTTTGAGCAGGAACTCGCTGAACACCTGGGGACAGGTGGAGGAAAGGTGCACCTGGAGACGGCTCAGGAACTCGTGCATAGCCTGAGTGGCTGTGGGTCCGACCTGAGAGCTGTGCTGACTCGTCCCGTTGCTGCTGGTCCCAGACAGGAACCGCACCAGGACGTGGACCAGAGTAGGGTCTGACACAATCTGCTGCGCCGTGGAGTCCTGAGAGCTCAGAGCACTACCGGAGGCTGGACGGGACAAAACCCAGAATATAAGAGTGGGTTTAATCTGTCCCCATTAAACCTGTTCAAATCCATCTAAAACCTGTTCAAATCCAGCTAAAAACAGTTCAAATCCATCTAAAACCTGTTCAAATCCAGCTAAAGCCTGTTCAGATCCAGCTAAAGCCCGTTCAGATCCAACTAAAACCCATTCAGATCCATCTAAAACCCGTTCAGATCCAGCTAAAGCCTGTTCAAATCCATCTAAAACATGTTCAGATCCAACTAAAACCCATTCAGATCCAACTAAAACATGTTCAGATCCAACTAAAACATGTTCAGATCCAACTAAAACCCATTCAGATCCAACTAAAGCCTGTTCAAATCCAGCTAAAGCCCGTTCAAATCCAGCTAAAGCCCGTTCAGATCCAACTAAAACATGTTCAGATCCAACTAAAACCCATTCAGATCCAACTAAAACATGTTCAGATCCAACTAAAACATGTTCAGATCCAGCTAAAGCCCGTTCAGATCCAACTAAAACATGTTCAGATCCAACTAAAACCCATTCAGATCCAACTAAAACCCATTCAGATCCAACTAAAACCCGATCAAAACCAACTAAAACCCGTTCAGATCCAGCTAAAGCCTGTTCAGATCCAGCTAAAGCCCGTTCAAATCCAACAAAAACATGTTCAGATCCAGCTAAAGCCCGTTCAGATCCAGCTAAAGCCCGTTCAGATCCAGCTAAAGCCTGTTCAAATCCATCTAAAACCCGTTCAAATCCAACAAAAACATGTTCAGATCCAACTAAAACCCAATCAAAACCGATAAAAACTAACTAAAACCCGTTCAAATCCAATTAAAACCTTTTCAAAAGGAGAATGTGAGAGGGTTAAGAGTGTGACTGACGGCTGGGAGGCATGTTGGTCATCAGAGCGAGCGAGTGCAGGACGAGACACCAGGTTCTGAGGGAGGTGTTGGGATACCAGGCCAGGACCGTCAGGAAGCTGGTGATGGAGGCTGGAACAAAACAGGAAAATGATCATTATATCTCTTCTCTGATCAAAGCATTATTATCTGGACAGTTCATGGTTTTGTATTAAAGTCGGTGTCAGACCTTGGTTCAGGGGGATGGTGGGGACTCGGCTGGCATTGAACAGAAATATATCAGAGCCGCTCTCTTCACTGGATCCAGAGCTGGTGTTGAGGCTGAGGGTCAACCACAGCTGCAGCAGAGACTCCAGCTGAAATCAGGAGGACAAAACAGATTCATGAAAATGTGTCAAATCAGGTTCAGCCCTAAACTTAACCATAAATAACCCCAGCAGCTTCTTTTTTTTTTGTCAAACATTTAGGATTCAGAAAAAAATCTAAGATACAGGGTCCAGACCTGGACGTGGTGGACCTGCAGCATAGAGAAGAGTTTGTTGAAGCAGGAGCTGAGCATCGGGACGGACGAGGGCTGGAGGGTTAGGCTGCTGCTGGGGGAGCCTCCTCCTCCGTGTAACGCTTGAAGCAACGAGTCGTCTGTGCCGTTGGACGACTGGTTCACTGAGAGACACAGGGTACATCTGAGTACAGCTGAGTACATCTGAGGGAAAGCGGCCATGTTCAGTCAGTTTAGTCAAAATGAGCAGGTACCGTTGGTGGAGCTGGAGGTCAGAGCCTGCAGGATGGAGTCGGCCTGAAGAGTGGCCATCATCTTCAGCATCAGCTCGGCCTGTTGCTCCAGCCCCACCTCCAGACGAGCATCCAGCGCTGGGACAGACGCAGAGAGACGTTAAAACAGGGCTAGTATTACAGACCAACATATACAGTACATTATGCTGGTCATATGTTCGATATTTGAATGGGCTCATTTTTACAGCTGACAAAGATAAACCAGACTAAACCAGGTCTAAACCGGGTCTAACCCGGGACTAAACCGGGTCTAAACCGGTCTACAGCCGAGACCAAAAACACGACTAACTGGGGAATACAACCAGGATTAAATAAAGGGTGTAAAGAATTCAAAAACGATCATAACTTGAAACACGTAAATTCCGTGCCCTTTAAATGGTAAATGATATGCATTTATACAGCGCTTTATTGCACCCTTCTCGTGCTCCCAAAGCGTGCTTCCATTCACAAACATTCACACCTGGTGCAGACAGACACACGGCACTCACAGCCTTCTCTGACCATCACCAAACACACCAGTCTACAGTCACACACACACACCAGTGCTACAGTCACACACACACACCAGTGCTACAGTCACACACACACACACACACACACACACACACACACACACACACACACACACACACACACCAGTGCTACAGTCACACCACACAGTCACACACACACACCAGTGCTACAGTCACACACACACACACACACACACACACACACACACACACACACACACACCAGTGCTACAGTCACACACACCAGTCTACAGTCACACACACCAGTCTACAGTCACACACACACACCAGTCTACAGTCACACACACACACACCAGTGCTACAGTCACACACACCAGTCTACAGTCATACCAGTGTTAATTTTGACACAAAATTTTAATTTAGTTTTAGTCTTAGTCTTTTGACTATAATTCTTTTTAGTTTTAGTCAAGTTTTAGTCATCTGATTTGTTTTAATTTTAGTCTTATTTTAGTCAACTAAAATAAGACTAAAATCAATAACAGATTTACTAGACAATTTTTTACAATATTTTTTAAGTTTGGTATAGAAAATAAACTTAACCAAAATATATAAAACACAAATTCAACTTTATGTCAACACAACGGTGTCTTTATTTCAATTCAAAAGCTTTTATGCAGCAACAAACACTGTCATGGTAATGTAAACAATAACTAGCTGCCAATTCACCATCAATAAAAGAAAAATAAAGTTAGGTCCAGGACCTTAAAGCTTACAGCTGAGCTGAACAATAAGTGCCAATATTTTTAATTTCGAATCTAAAGTGTACTGAGCGACATTTTCTTCTTGCTACCACAATGCTGGCAATTCAACCACAGAATAGTAACACTTATTTACCTCTATTCATTTTCAAGAAAGCACTTGTGCTAAAGTGACTTTTGCTCTGTTACGCTTTCCCTGGTTA
>CM044552.2:1360000-1517500 GCA_024416835.2 Perccottus glenii | reverse complement strand
ATCCGTACGAGCCGTAGTCAGCACCCCAGTAATCGTACCAGGTGCTGCTGATGGGCTGCACACGGGACGACAAAGGTCAGGACACGGGAATAAACAAGGACACACTGCTTCCATTAAACTTACACTGTTCCATTAAATCTTCAACACCCTCACTGATTATTCACTATAGCACAACATAAATAAGCCTAACATTTGTTAGTGTTTTCCTGAGGCTCTAAAGTGGGTTTTATACACTTAATAAATATCTATAATCTTTCCAGTGAAACAAACACATAACCAGACAAGATGTGGTGCATTTTAAAGTCTTTTTTTAAAGTATCTTGACAATAATCACATAACTCTGTCATTTTAGGGCAAAATAAAATAAAATCTAATCTGTGTTTGTGTGAAAATGCTGTTACTTTTAAAAAATACTTAATCGTTCTATGTTTTTTTTAAAACCAGTAAAAATAACCATAAAAATAAAATGTCGCTCTTGTCCAGGTTTCATTACGTTTTGCAGAATACTTGTAAAATAATCTAATGTAGTTTCCATTTATTAGACTAATAAACACAACCTCTATTCTTTTACTCTTACTGTCCTAGATCTACTTTTATTTATTTAGCTTTGCTTTCGTCTGAGCTTCTCGTTCATACAACACTTAAAACTGTACTCATCATAAATTAATAGAACTGGATGAAATATGGTTTGTGTTTATCATTAAAGTAAAACAGGTAAAGATAAACACGCCAAGTGGAAATAAAAAAAAAAAAAAAAAGGTCACAACATTTATTAAAAAGGTCTTTTTCTTGGAAGGCTGTGCATTAAAACATGAGTGTTTCTCTTTAAACTATTACACATGAATAAAACACTGTGCCTGAAAAGAAGAGTAAATAAAATTTAAAAAAGAGACAAACTTACCTTAAAGACTTTTGCCGCGAGAGGATCTTTTTCCAAATCAATATCTAAAGGATCAATATCAACATCCATCAGGTCTTGTAGCAAGTCAAAGTCTATGTCTTTATCTTTTTCCAAAGATGACAGAGGTGGAGCACCTTTGGAACGAAAACAGCTTCACTATTGCACTCAGTGAGGCACACAGCAGACAACACCTGGATTCATCAAAGTTACTCTGAGACAAGAGCCAGAGTTCAGACAAGACCCTGCTGGACCAATCAGAGGCGGGGCTTCCACAAATATATGAAGAATGTTCTAAGCTACAGCCAGAGTTATGTTTTACACAACACTCATGAAAGCAGATTCTGGGAAGTTAATGTTAATTATTAGGGAATAACAACAAATGAACTGTTAAATTGTGAAATAAAGCTAATGATACGTTTGTCTTAGATCGTAATAACATAATTAGGCTTAATAAACCAGTAAATTTAAAAATAACTCTCACACAAAAGGATTTTAGAAAGGCTTACGGCTCATGTGCATGATACCGGTTTTATATTCCATTCTGTTCAAGAAAACAGGGAATATCAGAGAAAAACAATCCAGAGTGTTGGATTATGGAGTATTCCCACGAAGCTGTAAAAGGACTTCTCTTTATAGATACTGAGTAAAAGTCACGGCAATATTATCAATGAACTTGCCCCAAAGTCAAATGTTTTTTCTTCTTTGAACTCTCGCTCTGTTATCAACAGCTACAATGCATTACAACAATAAAAACACACTATAATAAGGTCAGTAAATCATGAAAAGGCCTATATTCCATTATATATGTTTATGAACAGTGTATATTTGAGTGTGTGTCCGGTCACATACGCACTTTGGAACACGGCTGCGTTGGAGGCTGTACCTGCGATGATATCCGGCACCAGGCCCTCGTCGATGCTCTCCACTAAAGGCACAGGGGCCGCGGCTGGAAGGGGCTCCTCACAGTCCACACTGACCCCCACAGACTCAGAGGAGGCCCCGGGCTCCTCAGGCCCCGAGACGTCCTCCATCCCGTCCAGAGACACGGGCGCCAGCAGCTCACCTACCGACGGGACCGAGACATGAGAGGAGTTAATAACGGATTTAAAAACGACTAAAAAGGACTAGACGAGGCAAAATGAGACTAAGCAGAATTAAACCAGGACACCGCTCAGACTAAACCCAAGAAATGAACTAAGACTTAACCAAGGACACACTAGAACTAAACCAAAACTCAGGGTTAAACAACACAAAAAACAAGATCCAAAACAGGACTAAAAGTTTATATAACCGACTAAAACAAGACTATGTCCAAGACTAGTCTGCAATATTTTACCACAGACAGAAAAACCTGCAGCGCTGTGTCACCTGCGAGTATGTCCTGGAGCATACAGGTGAGCGAGTACTGAGCCCAGGCCCCTCCCCACGAGATGTCCCCTCGGTTAAAGTCCGTTCCCACCAGCAGCAGCAGCAGCCGCTCCAGCTGCTGCTCCGACACCACCTCACACAGGTGGATGGTGGGACGGGTGGCGTTCGCGATCCTCGCCAACACCTGCAGGAAGAAAACAAACTGAGCACTTTATCTCAGTCACCAACAACCAATAGTGTTGAACCTGGAGAAAAGGAGGCGGGGCTATTTCTGCTCAGGAACAGGAAGTAACCACAGACACTGTCTCACACTAAGGATAAGACCAACTCTAACATTTCACTGAATACAAGTGAAAACTAGTGTTGTCAAAAATATCGATATTTCGATAAATATCGATACTGAAATATCTCAAACGATACTCGTTTCGATACCGAGTTTTTTTTTTTTTTTTTTACTTGCACTATTGGTTTCTGAAAGTATGACAATCTGAGAGGCCTTTGAACAAGTGCACTACATGAGGGGTCTTAAAAAGGCGGACCGCGATCTGGACCGCAAGACAGTATTCATAATTACAAGCGCATTGTGTAAAACATATTTTTGAACCGGCACTTCTAGGACGGCTACGTCTACACGCGCGGGTCCTCAGGTTACTATGGTTACGAACAGAGCAGCGGGAAATTTCAACATGTTTAGCGTAGCCTGATAATGAGTTAGAAAGAATTAGAATTTAAAAGCCTTGGCAAAACATAATAAAGATTCACTGACGTTATGGACGGGAGGGAACGTTTATTTTAATCAGAAAATAATTTGGCTTGAATTGATGATTTTGTATTTAAAATGTTCTCACACATGAAGGAGTACTAGGCATAATATGCAGGATTCCAGGCTGTTGTCAATTAAACCACCAGGTCCTGAGCCTAAGCTTTAGCTTCTTTTGATTTTGTAGTATTTTCCTTTTGTCTGTGAGCTGTGTTTGGTGAAAGCTAAACACTCAAACATCCTCCTCATGTAACCAAAGAATAAAATACAGAAAACAGTGGATTATCAACATTCATCTCCATATTGTTTAAGAGGCTGTAGGTGTGGAATAAATAAGACTTTACTTTAAAGAATTATATTCAAACACATATCCTTTTATTAAAAATTTCCGGACCCCTCACGGTGAGGAAAGTTAACTAAGGTCTAAGTGGACCTTGGCTGTTTTTATATTTATCTTTAAATAAAAAATTAAAAAATAATAATATTGTGACAGTTGTTTTCCCTTTGGTATCGAAAATGGTATAGAATATCGATATTTTTGAAGGTATCGTATCGAAGTTAGAAATTCCAGTATCGTGACAACACTAATGAAAACATAGGTGTAACTCAAATTCAGAAATATTGTTGCAGCAAATGGAATCTAAAAACTGTTTTTAAAGCTGAAATTTTGCGCTGATTGTAAATTAGTGACTCCTCTGATGGATGTGATCAACTTGGTTGCACTCGATTTTACAGCTCGGTAATATCATAGTAATAGTGGCGTAATTATGGTTATATATTAAGTAGTGCACTTATGCTTTTTGTACCTTGTGTTGTTAAAATTGCTTCCATTGTGATCCTCACTTGTAAGTCGCTTTGGATAAAAGCGTCTGCTAAATGACTAAATGTAAAATGTAAATGTAATGTTCAAAGGATTATTGCTTAATATAACCATGTAACCACTAGGTACTGATAACTACTTAAGTATTACCCATTTATTAACATGTTAATACCAAACTATTACCGAGCTGAATATAGGAAACTAAGCACTCTTAAAGGAAAGTGAGGGCGTCAACAGCAGGAAATATGCTTCCTTTTTCTGAAAACAATGAACAACAGCCAACTCTGCCACAACAATAATTTTAAAACCATTATACCTCATGATTAGCCTGGTTCTACCAGACTCTCGTACATTTCATTTGTACAGAGAGTCTGGCCTCGCTCCATTGACAAGCGTTTACTTCCTTGTATGCGGGAACTCTGTTGAAGTTTAAAACTATTGGATCTGCCCAGAGTCACTCAGGATCTGCCATAGCCAATCGCTAACGTGGATCCAACGCAAACTGACGCACTACATCAACGTCATCGTTCTCAGCCACTCCCTCTGTTCGCTGATTGGTCCTACAAAAAATTGATTTCTGGAAACCTAAGAATATACAGCAATCCCAGACGTAGTACTGAAGCGAAATGAAATTGAGCGGAAGTACATAGGAGGGCGGAGCCAGGCTACCTCATGATGTAGGTTCCTTAGGCTCCGTTATTGAACCTCAGAAATGAAATGCAGGTATCTTAACTTTAATCTCGTAGTGAGAGCTCGTCTGGAGGGAGGTAAATACCTTGCAGACAAAGAGCAGCAGGTCGGCGTGGCAGGTGAAGTCCATGGAGAGCAAGAACAGAGCGAGCTTTTGGACGACGGAGATGCAGCGTTCGTGGGAGAGCGTGAAGGGCAGCAGCTCCACCTCCTGAGTTTCTTTAGCCGCCGTCGTCTCAGTGTCCAGCGACGAACGAGGCCACTCCGCCGTGCGCCGCAGACGGATCAGGTCTTTAAAATGCTGCCACAGAAAAGACATTTAACTTTAATACTGTCCACTTGTGGAACTAGTTCTGAGCAAAAATGAACATGAGAAACAAATACCGATGAAGCTGAGAAAAACTCTCAATGACATTTACTTTCTTTTCTCAATAATCACAAAAACGAGTAAATGTAGAACGGAATTAAAGGAAAATAAACAACGAGTCTGTATCTAATAACTATGTATTCAAAGTAAAGACCTTAACCAGGACTTACCTTGGACTAGAACAGAACAAAAAACTAAAAATAATTTGAGCTCAATCAAGAAATAAACCAGGACTAAATTATGACTAACACTAGAGCAAAACAAGGACATTACTTAAACTACAACAGAACACAAATACAAACTTTCTGCATCCAGCTCCTCAGCCAATCAGAGACAAGACAAGCACCGACTTTCCATTCTTTTAAACTAAAGGCCAAAACATGGTGGACTGATTCCAGAAATTAATAAAAGCTATTTTCAATGATATATTTATTTATATTTGAGCAACTTAAGTGTCAATGTATTGTCAATTAAACAAACAAATAAAATAAATAAAATAAATTACATAAACCAGGGAAAAGCAGAACTATAAACCAGGACTAAACCAGGTCTAAACCAGGACTAAACCAGGTCTAAACCAGGACTAAACCAGGTCTAAACCAGGACTAAACCAGGACTAAACCAGGTCTAAACCAGGACTAAACCAGGTCTAAACCAGGTCTAAACCAGGACTAAACCAGGTCTAAACCAGGTCTAAACCAGGTCTAAACCAGGACTAAACCAGGTCTAAACCAGGTCTAAACCAGGACTAAACCAGGACTAAACCAGGACTAAACCAGGACTAAACCAGGACTAAACCAGGACTAAACCAGGTCTAAACCAGGACTAAACCAGGACTAAACCAGGACTAAACCAGGTCTAAACCAGGTCTAAACCAGGTCTAAACCAGGACTAAACCAGGTCTAAACCAGGTCTAAACCAGGTCTAAACCAGGTCTAAACCAGGACTAAACCAGGACTAAACCAGGTCTAAACCAGGTCTAAACCAGGACTAAACCAGGACTAAACCAGGACTAAACCAGGTCTAAACCAGGACTAAACCAGGACTAAACCAGGACTAAACCAGGTCTAAACCAGGTCTAAACCAGGTCTAAACCAGGACTAAACCAGGTCTAAACCAGGACTAAACCAGGTCTAAACCAGGACTAAACCAGGACTTAACCAGGTTTAAACCAGGACTAAACTAGGACTTAACCAGGACTAAACCAGGTCTAAACCAGGTCTAAACCAGGACTAAACCAGGTCTAAACCAGGTCTAAACCAGGTCTAAACCAGGACTAAACCAGGACTAAACCAGGTCTAAACCAGGACTAAACCAGGTCTAAACCAGGTCTAAACCAGGACTAAACCAGGTCTAAACCAGGACTAAACCAGGACTAAACCAGGTCTAAACCAGGTCTAAACCAGGACTAAACTAGGTCTAAACCAGGTCTAAACCAGGACTAAAACCAGGACTAAACCAGGCAGGACTAAACCAGGTCTAAAACAGGACTAAACCAGGTTTAAACCAGGTCTAAACCAGGACTAAACCAGGACTAAACCAGGACTAAACCAGAACTAAAACTATGCTAAGTCAGGATTTGCACTGGGTTTATATAAAGACTAAATCAGAGCTAAACCAGGACTAACCCTGGGTCTAGACTAGAATCAAACAGAATAAACTTTACTGCCACTCAAACACTTCAATTATTAAAAACCAACGACAAAACACATTCAACACAATAGACATTAACATTATGAATAAACGTGTATAAAAAACACACAAATGTGAAACCCTTGCGATGGTTCAAGTGTGTTTCTCAGCAGACAGACCTTGGACGTGGCCTGTTTGAGTTTGGCCTGTTCCACCAACAGTTTGTAGGACGAGCCCTTGTTGCTCTGGATCTTCTCTTTCTCGATTTGTTCGACCAAAGCTTTCTGTTTGGCTTTCAACAGGTTCAGCTGCTGCAAAAGAATAAGATGGGACTGAAAAATAAAACAAACACGCTGTACGACTTTAAAACATTAGACTCTTTTATAGTTCAGTCCGAGCAGTGGAAGACCTTTTTTAATCTTTCTAAATAAAGAGCGGCAGCTTTTATCCAAGAGTTGGCTGTGCGTTGTATAAATTCCTGGTTTAGCTCTGTTTTCTTTCTGCCTGTATGATCCCTTGCATAGCACAATCTCTACATTATATATTATTGATAAATAAGACACAGACCCAAGAACAAAACAAGCTTTATTTGAAGTTCATTTCGCCGTGGTTGAACCTATTTGCCGTGGAGGCAGTGACACGTTTACCTGTTTGTGATGCACCAGTTGTTTGCGGATCTTCCTGGAGTAGAGCCGGTCCAAGCTGCTGTTGCCTTTAGACGAACGGCTCGAGTTCTGGGACTGAAGGCTGTTGTTGATGAAGCTCCACTGGATCCCTGCAGGAACAAAACCAAACAAAAAGTCTTTCAAACTGAACTCTTTATGTATTTGAGCAGCAATAGCAGTAAGATGTGAGGGGTACAATGTGCTGTTAGGTCTTACCCGTGTAGCTCCTCTCTCGTTCTTTCCCTCCCATGTGTTTCTTTGATCCCGACGCTTCGTCTTCGATGCTGGCGACGTAATCCAACAGTCTGGACACGAGCATCACGACCCAGCTGATCATGGGGATGTCCAGCACTCCTGAGGAAAAAACAGATTTATTTAAACCTGATTCATAAGTCAGTGCAGTTTCATTTTATAAATGCTTTTTTACTCTTTCTATTTTAGTGTTTATTTTTTTATACATGTCCAACCCTTCGATAAGAGAGAAACAGAATGTGGATTTCTCTGTAGGACGTGTAAATTGACAGTAAACCGTTTGAATCTTGAATCTTGAGTGATGGCTCCTCACCTTCAGTCCGTCTCTGAAAAGCTGCAGGAGTCGGCTGCTGGAGAGGAGACAGTAAAGAGTCCAGAAGGTTCAGGAGTCCTTCCAAAACGCCGCTGTTGCTCAGAGATCTTTGGCCGATGCAGGACAACAGCATGAACACTCTGGAAAAGACCAACCCAGGGAAATGTGTAAAAAACAGTCCAAGTTTCTATTTATTTACAGAATATTCAGAAAAGAAATGACAAAATGCATAAAAACATCCAAGTACGATTTAAAGGAAAGGAACCATTTCACAACAACTGGACAAGCTATAGCTATTATTGGTTTTCTTCAGATATCAGAGCAACTGAAACATATTTTAGCATTACACCTTTAAGAGGAATCCAAAAAGTGAGTTGTAAATCTCACTTTAGCCATTATTAGAAAAAAAAACAGAGCAATGACTATGAAATTAAAGCAGAAACGACTTTTAAATTTGTTTTCTACATTAATCTAGGGCTGATTGACAAAAATAAATACAGTTCATTTTTCAAATTTTTCTCTTGCTATTGAAGTAAAAATATTTATAATATAAAAAATTTATTGAAATATTAACTTCAAAGTGAAAATAAGACAATTTCAGTTGGAGTAGGTAAGGTGAATAATAGATTCAGGTGTTGTTTGCTCCATTACCTGTCCTGGGGGAAGATGAGCAGCTGTTCGGAGTTGTACAGCTCCTGCAGGACGTTGGAGAGGAACTGCCCCCACCAGCGCTCGCCTCCACAGAGCTGCACCAACAGGAGCCCCGCGTGGAGCCGGATCTTTGGGGTCCCACTGATGCACAGGTGTTTGAAGAGCTCCTCACAGGCGTCGGCGTGGAACGTGCTCTGGAGAACCGAGGGAACAGAGTGACCTGGGAACACAACCACAGATCAGACTGGACATTCTACACAACATCTTCAAGTCAAACACTGGTAAAAGTAAGATTTATTTAATACAAGGACAGAACAAATGAGCAAACAGAGAACTTAATGTCAAACCAAAGATCGCTCTTGAAACGTGTTATGTCCTTTCATTTTTGTAGGACAGTATTTTAGAGCCACAGCATGTCTCCAGAGCAGACCAGCTCTGTTTCCAAAAATACAAATACAGTGTTGAAATACTGCACTAAAATTCTCAAAACTCCACAAATTTAGGTCGTCACATATCAAAAATTCACTTTATGCCTTCCTAACTTCCATTCACCTCGAGGCTGTGTAACAGGGTTTAAATGTTAATCTGCTTTTGTGTTGTTCTGTCTTTGTATTTCTTTGTATTGTCTGTTTTTACCTTCATTATCGGACCAGGAGTCTGGAATAAAGTTGAAATGAAATGAGAAAAAATAAACTTTCCCGTTAAAAAACTTCATTTGTGGACAGGCAACACGCACACATTCAACAGATATAAAAGGTAAGCATAGGGACAGTACTAAATAAGAATAGTGTGATTTAAAAAGGACACATGGGGTTAGTAGTGTTAAATAGAGACTGAACACTAGTGGTGTTATATTAATGCTGAGAGACTCTAATGGATGCTGGCACAAATGGACATCTATTCTAAGTTAAGTTAAATGTTGTTGGTACAAACAGGCGAAGTAATAATGATCCAACAGGAACAGTACGTTTTGGTCACTGAATAAACCTTTGGGTTGTTCTTTGCCTCGATGTTACTGCTGACACTGACCGTTGTTGGAGTGCAGCAGACTGAGCAGCGTGTCCAGCAGATATCGGATGATGGTGCGGAGCTGCTCTGTGGATGAGTTCTGGACCATCTCCTGAGCACCGGGGTTCTCCGACTCCGACAGGACTTTACGACTGGCTCCGAGCGACACCCGCAGCCGCTGCACCGCGTGATGGGACAGGTTCAGCTGGAGCTGCAGCTGGATACAGTCCTGGTACGCAGAGAAAACCCGCTGGTCCTCCTCCACCACTTTGTCAGGTTTACGCAGGAAGTACTGCGCGTTGTTGGCACTGTTTAAAGGAGGCAGGTCTATGTTCTGAAGGAGGGTCTCCAGACGATGGCAGGCCAGGTTGTATCTAATAAAAAAGATCAATGGAAGTGTTACTTTCTTTTGTTCTTTTCTTTTCATAAAATATGAGATATAGCTTTAACTTCTCCTTTGAAAACAAAACGGAGGAAACCTTTTAAAAAATATGTATCGTCTTACCAACCTAAGCATCATTTAGGAATCAAAAATACAAAACAGGAAAAAAGTCCCTAATTTTTGTTTAAAACATTTAAATAATAATGTTAAAAGACTTAAGATCAACTTCCAGGTCTACATCTTCCAGGTCAATGAATACTAAATTTGGATCAATACTCAGGTCAAACAAATCAAATAATGAATACTAAATTTGGCCTCAAGTCTGTATTTTTAAATGTTCTGATAAACAAAGTCCAAAGAAAACCAAACTGTTTTTTCTATCACATAAAAGAATGAGACACAGTTTGCACAGGATTTAGAACCGTTGGTATCAGCGCCTCTGACCTGCACTGGACGTCCTCCTGCAGAGCCACCATCATGGTCAGGTGCTGCTCCACGTCGGGCTGAGAGCAGGCCTCGCTCTCTCCTCTCAGAGGGTCGTGCATTAGCTTCAGCTCGCTCTCCCAGGGCAGGATGTAGGTATGACCGTAGTAGAAACCCAGAGGGATCTTCGCTCGAGCATTTGTGCTGCCGTATCGACCGATCACAGTGATCTGAGGGACAGGAGATGACTTTTACTGCTCAGGAGCTAAACTAATGCCCTAAGATTTAATTAGGAAGAGTCCATTCCTGAGAACATTGTAGCTTCTAGGAAAATAAAGGTACAATATAAAAAAGCAAACTATGTTTTACTCAACTGGCAAATAAAAGATGATTTTACTAACTCAAAAGTAGAAAGAACTGGTAAATTAAATATATGAAAAATGACTCTTGGAAGTCACTATTTAATAAATTAAATCTAATACATAACCATTTTGACAACCTCCTGCCCATTGACGTCTTATAGACCTTTCACTCTGTCTGCCCCAGGTGTGAGCGTGTGCGTGAATGGAAGTTAAACTAGATACAAAAAAAGTTTCAGAATACCAGTTTAAGCTTATAAGCTTTTTGTTGGATCTTTTCAAATATATAATGAGTTGTTATGGTTGCTAGGGAGAGTCTGGAAAACCTGGACTGGATTCTTGAACGTTTGAATTGAATTGTTGAAACAGGTCCAAGTTGTAAATATGTTTTGTAAAAGCAAAATAAGAATAAACTGTCCGTCACATAAAAAAACAAGCTAGTTCTGAGTTGAATTCTGACTAGGGATGCTCATTTTGATTAATTTTCCCGACCGACAACCGCCGCTCCTTAATCGATTATTAACCGTTAACTGATAAGATTATAATATTGAATTGGCATTAACGGCTTAGTTTACAACGTCCCGGTCCCGGGACGTAAACACGCTACAAAAGAAAGCCTACGTTGTGCTTGCACGTCGTCATGCAAACCCCAACAATATATATACCAAATTAAAGCTTAAAGTCTCATCTTTCAGACGATATAAACCATTTTAACACGTTACAACCACAGCGCCGACACCAAAGCCTTTTTTACAGACAAGCACAAAGATTTAGTTTGGACTTGTATTACCTTTTGACGGGTCTCTTGGACTGAAAACAGCAACGTAAGCGTGTCTTTCTGTCCGTAAAGGTCCAGTGAATAATATTCAGTAAAATAATTAGGTCCACAAGGCATGTTATATCCTCCAAGGCTCAAAAACTGCAGAGAAGTATTTCCAACTTGAAAACTGCTGCGACATTTTTTGTCATTTCTATTAATAATTAAAGCCATAAGTCCGCGAAAAAAAGCTACTAAAATGCTAACAGGAAGTGTTAGCCTTCGATTGACACCTTTTTCAGCCAATTGTGACGAGTTTTGACCGGGCGGGACCTGGATATGCACCAATGGCCGCACAGACATCTTCATCCATGTGTCACGTGTGTGGTTGCGCCTGCCGACGTGCTCCGTGAGTTAATAAATATAAGCTATATAGTAGGCTATTTTATTTTTAAACCATGCAGAAAACAAACAAACAAAAAAAAAAACGTAAAAAAAAAGTTTTTAACCGTTTAACTGATAGTATTAATCGGTCAAAATATTTACTATAGGTTAACGGTTAAACGGTCAATATGAGCATCCCTAATTCTGACCTTCATGAATCTGCAGACCGGAGGAGGTAACAGGTCGTGGAGGATGAGGGAGTGAGTGCTGATGTCTGTGGCCACCACGAGCCTCCGTCCGTCCACCTCCTCCCCCAAAGTCCACACGTCGATGGAGAGGGACGCCAGGTCGGAGCAGACGGGGATCAGAGCGTCTGTGAGGAGCACAGGACGCCCGAAGTCTAGAGTCACAAACCTACGAGCTCCTGATGACAAGGAAAGATTATTAATACACTTTAGACTGTTTTTTATGCCAGCGTCCTGTTTGTAGATTCACTGCCATTGGTTTTGGTTTAGTCTTGTGGAGAACTAAAGTTGAAAATAATATGTTTTACCCGAGTGCATGCGTTCGATGATGATGGACTGATGAGGCGGAGGCTGCAGGAAGTGAGACGCCTGAGAAATGGCCAGAGCCAGACCACTGCCCATTGGACCCTGAAGGAGAAAAGTAAAAGAAGTTGTATAATCTCAAAAGGCATACATCGCATAGTTCCTAGTTTTAGTGATTTTGGCATTTTAAAATGACAGTATACCACAAAATTGTAATCAAAAACATAAGATCTCATCCAATATTATTTACTTGTTAATTTTATAATCACTTAAATCAAGATCCAATGGAAGCCTCTACCTTTTAGCGTTATTTTATTGAAGAAACTGTTTTTCCACCAGCCAGTGTAGTTTACCTGTTTGTTCTTCTGAGCGTTCTTGTGCGACGCCAGGTTGACGGGGCTGGGGTCCATCATGGATCCCGGGAAAAGATGAGCCAGTTCGGCGCTGAAGGCGGCGGATACGGCCTCGTTCGGCGGGGTCAGGGGCGGGGTCATGAACAGGGGTGTGGTTTTGGGTGTCGGCGGGATGACGTCTGAAGGGTGGATGAAAAAACCCGGAGCGGACGAGGAGTTGGAAGGCACTGAGTTGTGGAGGTGGCCTGAAGCTGCTGCTGCGGCGGCGGCGGAGGTCGTCTGGTGCAGTTTGGCTTCGAGTTTAGCTTTCTGTTCAGAGACACAACGGCAGGTAAAAAATACAGTCAGAGTGTATGAGGAAAGCAGAGTATTATTAGTAATAGGAAATAGGTACAAAATATGACTCTGGAAATGATTAAAAAAGAAAGATTAAATGAATAAATAAAACCCGGCTGTGGTTAGTGAAAGTCTTGTGAGAGTCTGACCTGTTGCTGCAGTTTGAGCAGCTGCTGTTGTTTCTCCTGTAAAACCTGCAGCTGCTGTTCGGCTGAAACCATGGCGTGGGACAGAGACTGAAGAGCCACCTGAGCCGCCGAGCTGAGGGCCGTGGAGGCTTCACCGACTGAACCTGAGGAAAGGCCTCCGACAGTGGGGGTCACACCAAACGTACTCACTGCAGAGACACAAGAGAGAGGTTTCCCTGTGCGTACTACTAAAGACTGAAAAATGTCCCAAAAATACGCTGAGTTTGTAGCATTTGTCCAACATGTCACATGACTCTCTGTCGTCCAGCTCTAAATATTCTGGTCAGCTGTTTTTTTTACACAAAGATTAATTACTTTGATTTCATTTCAGGTTTGTTACTTGGGCTTTAATCAGATTGATTCAATAATTGGAGAAAAAGACCTTTTCAACATTTTTAGGCTCCAACTGCTGTAAATGAGAAAAGAAAATATCAAAGGCTGGGCTTCTACCTAATATTTCCAACATATGATATTTTCACAGTTTGTAAAAAGAGAGTTTCCTGACGAGCTAACTTAGACCTCGACTTTCTGCTGTGACGCTGAAGTGTTACCGGTGAACATGCTGGCGTCGTCCCGCTCCACTCTGGTGCCGTCGCTGGTGGAGATACAGCTAAAGTGCAAAGGCTCCACCTCCAGGAGCCCGGTCAGCGCCGTGAAGCTGCCCTCAGCCGCCACACAGCAGCTCACCTTCCCGTTCCCTGAAGAGCACACACAGTTACAGGTTTAACTCCAGCCGCTTTATTCCAAGGACACTGAAGCGTTCCGTACCTGAGAGTATTTCTGAGAGGTCGATCTCGTCCGACTGAACCCCGATGCTGCTGTTGTAGGCGTTTTTACAGGACGACCCGCTGACCTCCAGATCGAACAGCACCGGGTCGAACGGAGAGCTGTACAGACCGTATCTACAGGAAACACAAGAGAAGCCACGATTAACCACAGTCCAAGTAACATAAAACTAACACACATTAAGTAAAACATAAATAGAAAAGAGGATTTTTACTTTAAATTAGATAATACATTTCATTATGTCTCCATGTTTGATGAAAACTAACTCAGCCTCATTCATTTGATATTAATCACATGTTGAAGGTCCGGCCCGCTAAAACCTATAAAGAATAACTTTGGAAACTTAGAGGGAGTGAACAAATAAGTGGAATATGCAGTAATGTGTAGTACCGGGTCTGTAAGAGCGCCTCCAGTGGCGTGAGTCGGTCCTGCAGTTGTCTGGAGACAGCTGTGAGTAAAGAGGCACAGGCTGTACTGCATCCGGCCAAATCCTCCTCCTTCACGTAGTTCAGCAGCACAAAGTACCAGAACACTGAGCCTGAAGGAGACGGGTCACAGAGGCACAAAATATACTGTTGTCACCTTAAAAAGCTTACAAGAGTCAAAAACATGTTCAAAAGGACAACTCTTCTGTCTAGAGTGATACATGAAAGCAGAAGAGCCCCTTTCCTTTTAATTGTAGAATATTATAAATCTGAATATTTCAGACAAAGGTCAATAATAATGATGAAAAATGAATAAACATCATTGAGATATTATAAACGTCTCTTCCTTGTAGAATATTTACATCAGATTATTTTTTAGAAAAGATTTTTTTAAATAAAAGGTTAAGCTTGTTTTTTTATACTTTACAAGTCTGGTCCCTGAACTCACCGCCTGTGGCTGCTGCAGGTAAATAAGGCATATTCTCGATCAGAGCTTTGAGGAGACTCGGTCCAAACCCCTGTTGAGCTGGGTCTCCTTTACCGTTACTGAAACAAACAGGACATTTATCATTTTATCACCAGAAGAACCAGCGTCTGGAAGTGGTGTAGCAGCATCCAACAAGTGTGGGTCGTACCTGATACAAAGTGCAAGAAAGCGAGAACATTTGTGCGCGATGCTGCGCCCGGCCTCAAAGAAACAAACCCGAATGATGTCTGTCAACCTCGACCGGGATTTCACCAGAAGACCCTCCTTTCCCTCTTTCAGACTGAAAAACAAACAAGAGCCAAAAGATGAACAGTGAAGCTACAAACTGATCCAGAGCGAGGACGTTGGAGTAAGAGAGGTGGATGTGGATTTTGGGTTCGTTTATTGGTCTGTACAGCTGTCAATCACTTATTTATAATTAAGTTACTAATTATGAGAATTTTATCTAATGGTGGTTTGAAATGTTTTATCTACAGTCATTAAACACTTGAGTGACGTTTGTGAGCATCTGAGATGTTCTCACAGCCCTGTTACTAATTAATGACTGTAATAATACATTTCCACACATTTATGGCATTAAAAATATTAATTTAGTGGAACCTACCATATGCAATAAACAACATGGCAGCTGTTAGTTTTCTCTTTCACTTTGTGCTGAATAATTCATCCAGACTGATGACACGTACCTGCAGGGCCCGTTGGAGAAGACTCCTGTGAGCCAGCAGAGGATGTCTAAGATCAGACTCTGAGCGTGCTCAGTGCAGGGGCCGCTCTCCGGTCGACGACACAGAGCCTCCAGCAGCTTCTCCTGGAAATCAGGGAACTGCAGCATGGCGCACCTCTGGACTCTGGAGACAAGAACACAGCTCTTCAAGATTCAGGACTCACAGATTTAACCATTTTTAATCAGACCACCAGGTCAGGCATGTTCAGTGCTTCTACCTCTCTTTGGTTATGGACGTCTTCTTGAAGCGTCTGATTGTGACTGAAACCTCCTGCAGCAGGTCACATCCTCGAAGGTTTTCCACTTTCTTTGAAGGAGTCGCCCCCTCGGACTTCACTGCAGACACCTTCTCCTGAAAAAATAAATCAATCAATGCCAATCATTGTTTTTAAACAATTCAACATTGCATTGGAAAGAATCAGGAAAAATCTTTTGACTTGCCTTGATAAAATAAACAAAAGGCACATGTTTTAGGTTTATACATTTTATATTAATCAATTTAGATTATATAAATGAGATATCGTCTGATGTATCATATACCAAGGAGATGGGAAAAAATAAAACACCAATTTTTATTTGCACTGAGAAATTAAGAATAGCTTGACTAAAGACCGATCAGATCTTTTTAAGAATTTCTAAAAGACTTACTCAAAAGCCTATAATCCTGAAAAAGATTTCCTTTTGGATATTTGAACTTTATTTGGACAGTAGTTATTTTTTGGTGACACACAGTTTAGTGTGGCATGAAGTGTTGGGTTTAGAGAAATGTTTAATTATGAGATTTAATAATGCAGATGAAACATAATTATACTTTCATTATTTCAAGATATGGAGCTCAACGTTAAACACTATCTTTTTATGTATGGTATATTGTTAATCTATAAATTGTTCAACCAAATTCCTGATATGTGTAAATACAATAAACCTGACTGCGTTTACCTTCGAAGCCTGTGCCCTCTGCAGCAGTGTGGACAGGGAGTGGGCTTTAGAGCCCTGAGGTTTGGAGCTGGGCATTCTGACGACGGGACGAGGACTGTCCTCTAAACCTTTATCCGTCACTGCTTTAATGTGAACCAGGAACGAGCGGTACTTTCCTCCGGCCATGCCTAAAAAATTCAACAGGTATTTTATTGACACTTTATTTACACAGTATTCTTATACAGATATAAACCGTTAGTTAGGGCCGTACCTTTGACAAGTTTGGGGCTGGTGAGGCTGATCATTCCAGCGTGGCCAGAGAGGTCCAGCCCACTGGCCAACCACACGGGACCGCACAAGATGTCCTCCTTATGGTCCTCCAGGAACGGACACAGCATCGAGCCTGGGCCACGAGAGAAAGGTTCAAACAGAGGATTTAAAAACATATATAGCCGACATGTTTCTGAAGTGTTTACCCGACGTCTCCTCGATGTCCATGAACTGAATGTCCTCGGTGAAGTCGTGGAGCAGAGGCGGGCCGTTTCTTTCTCCGTTTGAGTGAAGACTGGACAAAGGGAAAGAGATCTGTCTGTCCACGGCCGTCTCTGTCGGAAAAAGAACAACAACTAGAGATTAAGACAAAGTCTGATAATGTCTCAGTTTTATAAATATCCTGGTGGTACGGTAGCTAACAAATTTAAAAAAGGTTTTTCTTCTCTAAACATACTAAAAATGAAGTGCCGTTTTCTCTCCGTCATGGCCCCGAAATGTTTCATCGACCGTTTGAGGCTAATCACTGTCACAGAAAAATAAAGTGGGCCAGGAGAAACTCTGTTTAGTTTTCATTAGTTGGAAGGAACAGACACATTTTAAATCAAATCCAGTGCTTAGTACATGTTTATGTTGTCCTTGCAGCTAAATTATACCATTGAACATTTAATAAGAAAGATTTGAGGGGACAGCTGGGGAAAGAATATAAAGTCATCCTATAACCGGAAGGTTGGCGGTTCGGTTCCCGCTCTCCCCACAGTTCATACTGTCGTTGTGTCCTTGGGCAAGACATACCCTCCTTGTCTCCAGTGGTGTTCCAGGTGTAACACTGGTGAATGGAAGCTTGTATGTTTAGTAAGGCCCTTTAGAAATGAACATGTAGTTCTAATAAACCCAGAATAAATTACCATTATTACATGGGAGCATCTAGAGCCATTTTTCCTTCTCTGGTTGGGTTTTTACTTAAAACCAGATGAAAATTGAGTTTAGGTATAGAATATCAATTGTTTTGTTCACAGACCATTATCTGAAGTTTAGTTCTTGCTTTAGTCCAAGTTTAGTTGTGGTCATGTCTTTGTTTAAGCTGTTAAGACCAGTACAGTTGGAGGTATAGACACTTGATTATTATTTTGTTATGTATGTAATACTGATAAATAATATTGGAGCTAAACATCTCTTGCAGGTGTTTTTTGAGTGTCCTCACCGCTGACTTTGCAGAGACCCGGAGCTTTGTTTTTCAGTAAAGTGACTTGGATTTGAGGAATGTTGACAATGTTGGCATTGAGCACAAACTTAAAGTCGACGTGTCCCACCATACAGGCTTTGGGCAGGACCAGCTCGAACACGTGCTCGTCCCAACTCGAACTGAAGAGATAGAAAACAGCAGATGTGGGAGAGTTACTTATTTCACGAGAACCTGACGTCAGGTGAGACTATGGCTGGCTTATGCAGTTATCCAGTAACTCCAGTCTGTATCGGTCATTGGTGAAACACATTTGTAAACTGTTACTACATCCCGACCTGTCGCTCTGCAGTTTCCAGGTGCGGGTGTGCTGGGCTGCGTCCCCGTGGTGCTGTTGGTGTAGATGCTGCGGGTGGCGTCTCTGCTGCTGCTCCTGCTGGACCTCCACCCAACAGGGAGGCACCGTGGCAGAGAACCTGGGCGTCAGAGTCTCAAAGCGGGTAAGCTCCACCAGAGACATCAGGCTGTCTGTGGTGAGCGGCTGGTCCACGAGCAGCTCCACTGCTGGGAGAAAAAACATGCGTCCATAGTTAAAGTGAGGAATCTGAAATGACTTCCGAATACTGAACTGTGGAAAAAGGGGAGGTGCGCCTTCACACCTGTGATGCCAGGACTGGAGGGGTTAGAGGAGGGCTTGGCCCCCTCGAGCAGCAGGTCGGACCCTTTAGAAAGAGGGCCATCAATAAACATGTCTCCGTCGTCGCCGTCGTCACAAACACCTCCAATTTGAAGGAAATGAAGTTCTCCACCTAAAGAAGAGTCAAGACTTTAGCATAACACTGGTGTAATATTCTACTGCACGACAACATTATATTTCTGACATACATAAATCCAAGAAGAAATTACACATACATCCTTGTTTTAACACCGTCAGGTCCTTATTAAACTTAACACTGCTCTGTTTAAACATGAATTACTCAACAGAAGTGTTTTTTGTAAAGAATTAGATGTAATACCCTTAACAGTAGGGAGTAGTTATTAAAGTCGAGTGTAGTCTGACAGGAGGCAGTGTGTTCATTATTTTTGTTTGTAAAGTTTTTTATTGAGCATATGCATCTTACACATTTTTCAATAAATGACAGAGGCTCAAGTGTTTTGTATATAGGTGTACATAAATAAATAAAAAAAAGACAAAAACAGAGCGGAAATAGAATACCTTTTTGTAGTAAGGAATAGAGTGAGAATTTGTACAGATAAAGCAGACAGTGCTGATAATAATAGTGATAATTAGTATTTATACAGATACTGATTGTAAGAAGTCTATGAAGGGTTGCCAAGTAATGTAAAAACTTGAAAGATTATCATTCAGCAGATAACGGATTTTTTCCAAATGTAGAGTATTGGACAGTGTGTTCATTATTTTAATAAGAAACTAAACTACAGAGAGTGGGCCAAATACTCCACATGAACCATACATTTGGTATTGTGATGGTAAATTATGCTCATATGTTAGAGTAGGTTGCATCGACCTGGGCCATGCTCAGCTCGAAGATTCATTAAACATTAGCAAAGTTTTCTAAAGACACCAGCCTCGTTTATGTGGAGACGTCTGTTTTACTCTAATTTTGTTGCACTTGAAGCAGTGCTGTACACGTTTATATTCATCAAAATGTCTTGTGGTTCATTTGCTTAAACAAAGTGACAAGAAAAGTATGTTAACCTTCTGGAAATTCATGGTTTTCTGAATAAATTTGTCCTTAAAAAGTGATGTTTTTCATTTAGCTGACGATCTGATCTTCATCTAAGTCAAGGGTTTTGACAAACATAATGTGTCTAAAAAGAATTACACAAAAAGACTTTATTGAACACACTGATTCAACATTCAAAATGGCAGTGGAAAAAGTATGGGGATTTAAGAACTTTGTCCTTTTGCTCCTGTTGATTTGTGGACATTTGGTTTTTGGATTTAATTTCATTCTTTGTGAGGTGGCTTCTGTGTTTTCTCTGTCGGAAACACTCTGGCAGTTAGTATACCTAGCCCTAGCTAAACATAATAAAGGTTACCAGGTTCAAAAACCCCTCCCCTGTGCGACACTAACCTTTGGTGCAGGCACAAAGGCGGTCCGTCCCGGAGCAGTACGTGACCGAAACGAAGGGGTCCATCTCGTCCGTCGACCCTTCTTTTTTCGGTGGCTCCACTTTTGCCAAAACTTCGAGCGTCGACAAATCTAAAATCATGATAAACCCGGCTTTGGTGGTCACTACCAAGTGTCCCAACCCCAACACCTCTATCCTTTTCCCGTCTTTAAACCCTCCCATCGACGAGGAAGAAGTTGCCACGGGGGAAGTCGGGCTCTTTTCGCTTTTTGTGGCTCCATTTTTTGTCGGCGTCTCGTCCGGCGCCTCTTCGCTGTCGTCCTCTCTGCTGTCCAGGACGTCCGGCGGCAGCAGGATCAGCGAGGTGATTGTATCCGACGGGTCGCAGATCTGCTGAAGCTTCACCGGCTCATCGTCTAACGTCACAATCCTTGTCGAGTAGTTCAGCTTGTACAGCGCTAAGTATCCCCCGCCTTGACTCAGAGATCTCTGCTGGTGCTCCTCCTGGTCGTTCGGGGGAATAATCAGCTGCGTTTGCGTCTGACTCCCCGTTTTTTGATGGCTTTCAACGCCGTTGTGTATACTCTCCGCTTTGCTCAGAGCCGAATGAAGCCTGTTCAAGTTATTCAGGGCTTCCACTTGATTCGTAGCGCTCAGAGACTCGGCTCCGTAGCTCGGTTGCAGCCCGATTAAAAGATGGACGCCGTCGTAGCATGGCGTTATCGAATCTATAATAAGATTCTCGTTTTCTAGCGCTTTGGGCAAACGCAGGCATTGCACTAAAGATCCAGGTTTGGGGAAAGGAGCAGAGACGTTAGCGGCGGATGACAACGTGCTCCATTTGTCCACGTGTCCGTCTAATGCAGCTAAATTTCCAGCAGCGTCTGCGAATTGCTGGATGTATGTAATGGGAGGGTCTTGGAGAAGGAGCTGCTCGTGAGAATCAAACTCCATCTCGATTATCTGTGGCACTGTGAAGCCCTCCTCGTGATTACTCATTAAATTATTCATCTGAGGGAAAACCTGTCCTGTGGTTTTCTCGTCCACTTCGCGAATGCTGTACAAAAGCAAAACGGGGACAGACCTACGCACCGTTCCCAACGATAACGACGGACTAGAAGGCTGCGAGTTCGGAAAACCTTGATCCTGCGTCGAAGCCGTTTGTGGATTTTCAATTTCCATTGGGTTTCCTTGGTCCAGGAGGGGTTCTGTTCTCCGTGAAGATGCAGACGGTTGTAGTCCGGACAGGGGCGTGTGGTTGTTCGAGCGGTAACTGAGCAGTCCTCCAGCCAAAAGGCAGGGGAAGGGAATGTTGTGGTGCTCGTGGAGTCTGTCCTTGGCTTTGGGCGGGACGTGGTGGGGCTTCGGAGGCTGGGATAAAGACGAGGGATTGGCACCGAGCTCCTCCAAGTCTTTGACGGTGTCCTCGAGAACGCTGGCCACCACCTCCCACTGGAGCTTCTCCGGCTGTTGGAGCACGCTCAGAGCAGTCACAGCCAGGTTCACGTCCATGCTCTCCCACTGAGACTGGTGACCTGAGGGGAGGAAACAGGGCTGTGTCAGGGACTGAGCAGAGTTTAATAATATATATGTGTACAAGTTAAAATTCCTCTTTGTAATATATCAATGAAAAAGAAAGAGAAAAGAGTTCAGACAAATACTGCCCATGTTCCAAAATACACAGTATACAACTGTCCCTGCAAATGCTCTTTAAATGTCAGAGAGTTATAAAGGTCTGTCTGGTTTAAGTGTGTTCACCTGCAGTTTTCCAGGTTTGAGTGGGTTTTTGTCTTTGTCCTGTAAACACCAGATTCTGATTTCAGAAACTGGGATAAGGCAGAGAAACCTGGATACGCTCCTGGAGAACGGCGTATCCAAAGCTGGAGCAAGAAAAGGCTCTTACTGTGATTTCAAAACTTCACTCATTTAACGATATCTCCACTAAGCAGCTGCTGAAGGACGGATTCTTCCGTTTGTTCTAAACTTTGTCCTGTTCTGGGACCGTCCAGTCAAAGTCAGGAGAGGTTTGACTGGCTGCTGTCCTTCTGTTAAATGAATGTTGTAGCAGCGGCTCAGCTCCCTCTGATTCTTACAGCTGCTGTTTTTAGTTTATATTATATGATGGGCTGTTTTTGTTTTTTTAAATAAGTTCCATTGTACCTATAATGACAAGTATAATGTGGTAAATAAGACTAGACTAACTTTCGGTCGCACAAGACTTATTATTAATCACTTTTTATCAGAATTAGGTTCAGGGCAACTCAGACTCTTCTTTTTAACCACGTTTACTCTTCTCTGGCAATAACTGCAGCAGATTAAACAAATCTGTTGCTATTTTTGTCTGCAGAGGGCATTAACACAAGCTTGACATGATTTCAGACGGTGTATTTACATTTCATTTGGTCATTAAATTTAAAGAGGCTAATTGTTGTGCTCCTACCACAGGCTCGAGCCCTGATGGGTTTCCAGAGAACGAGAAAGCTGCTGATTAATGAATGTGAGGACAAACGCCTCGGCTGTTATTCATGAGAGAGCGGAGAGCACAGGGACAAAGACAGAAGCAATGCCTGTTGAACTGAAGGATAAAGACTCCAGTGTAATAAGTGTAAAGAGGTTTATGTGAAACACTGCAGTTTGCTTTTGTAAGAGCTCAGGGCGCGTCAGAGGTTCACCTGGTGGAGCACATACTGTTACTATTCCATTTATCGACCTCTCACTCTGTCTCCAGTCAATCCTTTTGTCCTTCTACATTCATTCATTTTCTACCACTTAGTCCCGTTAGGGGTCGCAGTGACTGGAGCCTATCCCAGCAGCCTGAGGAGGGGCCCACCCTGGACAGTGGCTGCAGGGCTAACACTTAGACACAGACAGTGACAGACAGACATTCACTCTCACATTCATTCACTAGGGACACTGTACATGCATGTGTTTGGACGGTGGGAGGAAGCTGGAGTACCCGGAGAGAACCCACAGAAAGACCGGCTGAGAATGTTTGAGCCGGCCGGGTTTTGAACTCACAACCTTTTCGCTGTGAGGCAGAAGTGCTAACCACTTGTCCTTCAAAACATTTAATTTGAAGCTAATTTTTTTTCCACAGCATTCGAGTCGTTTTATTCTCCCAAGGCAAATATATTTAATCAGAAACAGCCAGGTATGAGACAGTTACCTGTTACCGACTCGGATCGGGAATGGTCCTCACTGTCTGAATCCTCCAACTGGTCGTCACTGAAAGAAACAGTAAAACAAGGTCAGACAGGTTTTGAAGCAGATCACAAACAGGTAAAGAACAAATGGTGTCAGAAAGTACAACATATCTGAGCAGTAAAAAAAAAAAAAAACAATGTAGAAGACAATATGACCACTGAATGGAACAGTGTCACTAACGACTCTGCTGAGCCTTAAGGACTCTCACATCTGGAGTCACACTGTCCTTTCAGAGCCAACGACTGTGAGACCAGAACAGTCTGGTCCAATCAAGTTTGGTTTCAGGTTAAGCCCCTCCCTCTAGAGATAAAGCTCAGCTCTCTTACAGTTGAACTCAGAAATGATAAAGTCTCTTGGAATTAGAGACAAAACCTTGAAAACCGAGTCAAGATGCTTTTGATTTAACTTTTTTTTCAAGACAAAGGAAACAATGAAATCAAACAATTAAATAAGATCTGTTAAATGCAGTGTTTCCTACAGCACTCTTTGGTTAAAGAGGCCACCTTATCGTCTTCTGCAGTGACATACAGTCCATTATTATCAGTTCTAATAATTTAACCTTATTGACTTCTACTGTGGTGCATTCGTGTTGAAACCAGTCCAGACGCAGGGATTTTAAGGTATTTGGAGAAATATTTTAAGTCTACAGTATAAATGACATTACTCTGTAGATAAAGATCTACCACTTTAACTCTGGTGGGAAACACTGTGTGGATCAGAGGAGCGTCTGTTACCTGTCTCCCTCGAGTTTGGGCAGGTCTGAACAGGAGGACTCCTCTAACCAGGCGAGTGTCGGCCGTCGAGACTCACTCAGCACCTCCTGGCTGTGTTCCCCGCTGCACATCAGCAGCTGCCGCAGGATCACCGGGTCGTACGGGTTCAGGTCGAACCTAAGGTGAACCTGAACAGACTCAGGTCAGTGTCACGTTTAAGAAGAACAAAGCACAGGCTCATACAGTTCTGGTCTCTCACCTTCATCATTTTGGATATGTCCCAGATGCAGATCTTGCCCCTCCTGGTGGCGGCGGCGAGGAACTGCGGGCAGCTGCCAAAGCCGTAGCAGGAGATTCTATCGGAGCTGTCGTTGCTGTTGGGAAACTGAGCCGGACTCGTGGCTAAGGTCACGGACAGAGGCACGTTCTGAGTGTGTTCCCCTTTAACGAACGGACAGTTGGGAGAGTGCCGCTCATGCTCAGACCTGCAGAGAAGAGGAATATTAGATTCAGAATAATGAGCAGTCCAGACTAATGCAGACGGATTCAGAAATGAGACATGTTTTTGATGCATTTGAAAATCACTGGAATAACCCTCTGGGGTATATTTACATCAAGACCAGGCCAAGTAAAAGATGAGACTGAAACATTTGAAGTGGTCCTAGGACTTTAAGAACTACAAAGTTATTTGATTTATTTCAAAGAAGAAAACCCCTCCATGTAAGAAAACCGTTCTGATGTTGGTTTATGGAGGTAGAAAGAGTTTTGCTTTAACTTTCAAACAGTGCAAAGTTTTAAATGATAAAGCCACTGGTTCATTGTACAAGAGTTCTCTTCACAGCCATTTTTAGTTTTCTACAAAGTTTTTCCAAGGAAAACGTCCAGGCACTGGCTGCAAACCGTGTTTTGAGTGCAGACCCAGGTGTCCACTGTGTGCAAAAAGAAAAGGCAGATGCAGAGAGTTCTCACCAGGGCTCGTCTGTGGGCTCCCAACAAACCAGACACACGCTGCAGGTGAAGCACATGGCTCTGTCGTCTCCTGTCGACGCCGGCTGAGGATCCACACATATTCAGATTAATGTTACTGATCTACTCGCTGCTACAACACTCCTGAGAGGAGACAGGTGTAAAGACAGACCTGGTGGTAGAAGCCGGCCTGGGCCATAGGGTCTGGCTGAGCCCATCTGTATCCAGCGTGAGGCCACGAGGTGAAGGTCTCTCTGCGGTTGGCCTCGCTGTACATCAACGACCTGCACATAAAGAAAACAGGGCTCAGTAAACTAGACCTACATCAACGACCTGCACATAAAGAAAACAGGGCTCAGTAAACTAGACCTACATCAACGACCTGCACATAAAGAAAACAGGGCTCAGTAAACTAGAACAGTTAAAGCTGTTCAACTCCAACTAAAACCTGTTCAACTCCAACTAAAACCTGTTCAACTCCAACTAAAACCTGTTCAAATCCATCTGAAACCTGTTCAAATCCATCTGAAACCTGTTCAAATCCATCTGAAACCTCTCTGACCTGTCGACGGCGCGCCCGGGGCCCACTCCCAGCTCTGGTCTGGCGCTGGACAGAAGGTACGAGAGTCGGTCCAGGATGGAGGACGCCACGGACAGAGCTGCCACGTTCTGGTTTATCTTCTTCAGCTCGTTCACGACGGCACTGGCCACGAGTTTGAGAACGTGGTGAGGCAGATGGAGGGTCACTGTCGCCCACTGGAACAGCAGAACAAGAACAAATGTGTCAACGGTGATACATTTACAGACAATATTTTCATTTAGGGCCAAAGAAAATGGGAATTTAATCAACCGTAAATGACCCAGATCAGAATTCTAAATATTGCTGAGAAGTGCTAAAGTTGCTCTGCAGTTGTTTTCAACTTTTAAACTTTTAAAAGGACAGCAGTTTCTTTTATTTTTATTTTGTTTTTATTTCAGGCCAAACTCTTTCAAACGTCACACACTGCAGCTCCGTGCACAGACGCGCTCATGTCAAATACTGTTCAGCCAAATTATCAGCCCCAATTATTGAGTATTAAACCAATTTTCACCAAATTTATAACAAAAACGTATTTAAATTTAACATTGCTCAATCAACCTTGTACCCACTACACAAAGGTACTGACAGAAAAAGATCATGTTGAATGTACTTTAGAGAAGTTTTTAACTCTCAGGTCATGTGACACTGTCCATTTAAAGAACCAGAAAGAATCTGCTCGGTTTGGCCGGAAACTTTTATACAAGTATTTATAATTACAATTCAACTCTTTTTAGTAAACACTGAACTAAAACTATTAACTATTGAAAGTCCATGTGTATCCTACTCCATCTGAGTGTTTCTGTGAGAAGCACAATAAAGACCAATCTCTGGGTCTGGATTTTGAAGTCGGGTCTAAAGGGAGTCTGATCAAGTCTTTGACAAGAGCAAAGTAAATACATTTTCAGTTTATCTCCAAGCATCTACAGACAATCACATCATTGATTTAGCTCCAGAATCAAGTGCCTCTGCAGCTTTGAGAGGCTTCTGGAGCCGGTCCAGAGGAAAGAGTCTGCCTTCAGTGGGGGGAATGTAAAGTACGGCTCTTTAAGAAAAGGACAAACTGGGCTGAGATCAAACACTAAAGTCACTAACGGAGGCAAACGAAGAGAGAGAAGGGTTTAAGGAGAAATGAAGGTGAACGAGAACTGGAGAAAAAAAAACTGTAAATATCAGAGAAAACAAACGAGATGAGACAGTTTCATTAGAGCAAAAAAAAAAACCTGAAGATGATGCAAGGATCAGAGTTTACAATCAGTTTGTAGACTTTGCTGTAACAAGTTTGCAGTAAAAAAGCAAATTCCTGGGGTTTATGCCCTTAAGGAAAATCAAAAAGAGACATTTAGTTTTAGAAAAAAATATATATAACCTATTATTTACATTCTGGATCAGTTAAAAGAGACATTTAGTTTTAGAAAAAAATATATATAACCTATTATTTACATTCTGGATCAGTTTATTTATTTCCTCAGACGTCTGTTTAATGTCCAGTGGAGGTTAAAGGGAAATCTGCCGCTCTGTGATTGGCCAAGACTGGTTAGCCGCTCTGTGATTGGCTAAGACTCGTTAGCCGCTCTGTGATTGGCTAAGACTCGTTAGCCGCTCTGTGATTGGCTAAGACTGGTTAGCCGCTCTGTGATTGGCCGAGACTGGTTAGCCGCTCTGTGATTGGCTAAGACTGGTTAGCCGCTCTGTGATTGGCTAAGACTGGTTAGCCGCTCTGTGATTGGCTAAGACTGGTTAGCCGCTCTGTGATTGGCCGAGACTGGTTAGCCGCTCTGTGATTGGCCGAGACTGACCTTGGCCACCTTGTGATTGGCTGCGGTCTCGTGGGAGGAGTTCTTGAGGCCCTCTTTGAGCTGAGAGATGAACAGGTCGTAGCCGTCTGTGTTGGAGACGTCGATCTTCTCCTGACAGGCCAAGAGCATCTGCTGAGCCTGGAAACACAAACACACACAAGTGAACAACACTGCTGACTGAAAACACAGCTCTGTTCGTTCTCCTGTGTCTCTGACCTCGGTGACGGGCAGTTCCAGTTGCACCTCGTCCTCTGCTTTAGCGACCGGAGGCTGCAGCGCCGTGTCCAACAAGAGGATCCCGTTCAGGTCTTTACGACAGCCCACAGCGTAGTCGTCCACAAACAGCACCTTATCCACCGCTGGGAAGTACTGGCACCGCACACGCCCGCCCGGTTTGGCTGGAAACAGAGACAATACAGTTTAGTTTACAATACAACATCAGGGTAAGATTAACTAACGCTAAACAAAGTAAAACTACAGTAAAAGCCAAGGCATCTCTCCTAAAGCAAATACTTTAAAGTGTTCAAAAGAAGTTTAGTTTCTGTCTCCTCTGAGCCTAGTCCTGCTGTAATGTGGCCTCGTTCAACAGCCAAAGCATAAAGTGCCTCTGGACACGAGTGCACACACAATCAGAGCCTGGGTCAAACACAGCAGTGGCCACAGACTAAAGACATTTTAAACAAACCTGGGACGAAGAGTATTTCCTTCAGTTACATGCAACATATTTTTTATTTTGGCCCGTTTCTGGCCCATTGCCGGAAAAGATTTTGGCAGCTCTGCTCGAGACTAAGCTGAGAAAACCAATAGTATTCAACCTAGAAGGAAAAGGGGGCGGGGCTTTTTCTGTAGAAACAGGAAGAAACAGGTCACAGCCAAAAAACAGAGAAAAAGGAAAAATGAATAAATATAAATGTGTAAGTTTTAAGACGTGCACTGAAAATAGACAACATAAAAACTCTCAGCCTCAACATACTTCATGATATTTCCCACTAAGTGTAAATGTTTTACATAGAACTACAGAAGAATAGCTAATGTGAAAAGTATGAATCAAAAACAATTTACTATTGTTTTAATGAAATTAGGTGTGACCCAAATTAAATACAGAAAGCTTAGACGCACTATTTAATGTCCTCTACAATGTTTTGTGCAGAGTTTAATAAAGTGAATTCTTTATATCCATCCATATCTATATCTACATCTAAAAAAGGGTGAGGCCAAGAACAAAAGGTTTGATGCAGCGTCAGATCCATGAGACTTTGATCACAGCTGGTCCAGTTTGAGTTTGTCTCTAAACCAGAATAAAACCTGCTCTGGAGTCAGTTACCGATAGAACCTGGACTTACCTGGATCTAAAAATAAACTGGCATCAAGGAACAAGGCTCTGATCTTTTTTACCAATATTTGAATTGTGGCACATTTTAAATTTAAGAGTTTTTAATCTGGATGAGTCAAGTTAAACAGCTGCTGGTTGTTGCAGTTGTTTGTCGTGTGACTGGATAAATAAATGTAGGCAGATAATGAATGGACTAATGCACCTTTATGAAACACATATCCACAGGTTTGTAAATCCTAGAGACACACACCAGCAACAGGAGATTGTGCAACAACAACAACAACACAATAAAACACACTGACCATGAAACTGGGACACAATACATAACGAGAATATAATGTACCACAACCTCACATCAGAGTGAAATAAAACCACAAATAAGGAAATTTATGGATAAAGTTTTGAAGGTAGGAGACAATTATTCCTACATACACAATAAACTACATATTACCCTAAAAAGAATCTAAAGACAATCTCTAAAATCCAATGTCACAAGGTAAAATATCGTGATAATCCTAAAAGTCAATATATCATCCCTCACCGCTCTTTCATGAAACATTTTAGAGGTGACAGTATTCTACAGGTGCATTACTGTTACTCTATTATACCAGTATCACCTTTTGAAGTCAGATACTAAATGTGCTTTAACGTAAATCCAACAGTGAAGGGATATTGTCACTTATGACAGTAGCAGCTGACTTCATCCACTGACGAGTACAAATGTAAAACTGTGGCGCCGTAAGACAGTTGTTAATGAGTTCTGTCTGATTATTGGGAAAATAAATGAGATAAATGGGAGCACTGAACCCTTCCTGTTTGTTGTGGGAAAGTTATGTTCTTGAACACTAAACCAATTATATGTAATTGAATACACGGCTATTTATAACATCACAAATATATCATTCACTTATATTTTTATCCAACTTTTCTTGCAGTAATTCCTTAGATTTTCATCTTTTTCCATTAAAGTGATTTCAGTCCAAACCGTAGTTCAAGTTACTGATTTAGTATTGTTCTGTACTTCCAGACTAAAACTGTCCTGTGAGAGGACGAGAGTGGGCTCTCTGTGGATTTGTGACGCCTGGGCCTATAGCTACACAGAGACACCAAGATCCTGAATGTGTTTTGGATGATTTAATGATAACACACAGCATTTACAGCGAGCACTGGCAGAGGTTCAAACACAGCTAACTTTTATTTTACTTTCCCTGAGCTCTATTTCTGCTTTGGCTTTAATAGTTTCCTCCCAACTCCAGTCAAAGTCAAAGTATAGCTTCATATCCCAAGCCTTATGTTATCGCATCAGCAAGAATCGTCTTTCATGTGACGGGCATTTTCAAAAGAATGTCCAATCTGAGGCTTAAAACTAACTGTGCAACAAAAAAAATAAAAGTAAAAAGCTAATTCTTGCAACAGTCTTGGTTTAGTCCTTATTACTATATTATTGATTTTTTTTTTTATCAAAATGAGAGTAGCTTCAGTCCAAACCTCGACAAACAGCCGTAGTTACTGATTTATTAAAAAAGACTAAACACACTGATATCAGTTTTAATATACAGACCCTATTTTATCCCAAATATACAACTGGCTTCTTCTTTAATCCAACTTTCTATTTGGTGCAGTATTCTACAGGTGCTTTATTGTTACAACACTGCACTGACAATACCAGTAGTGATATAAAACAGTTGTTCACAGTCATTTTTCCTTCAAAGTGAAAGTGGCTTCAGTCCAAACCTTAACACGTACAAGTTTAAAGTTAATTCAATGATTCTACACGAGATCTGTTTGAGTCTACAGTATTAATCTCTTATCCCTTTTAGCACAAATCCAGCACTCACTTTTGTAATTATGCAACATTTTACTGTGTGTAATATTCTTCATTTGCCATTTTGTTGTAACTGCGTTTGTTTACTGTTCATTTTCTGTTTATGAGATGGACAATGCAAGAGAATGTTGTCCAGTCGTATCTTATGCTACTTTGGTGAATTGCGGAGAAATAGTGATCCGATAAAAAGGAACCATTACAGTAAAGGAGCAACCTTAGAGTCCTAATAAAGTGAGGGGCCATTTGAAAAACAGAAAGTGACAAGACACAGTGTAAAGCCCGGCTAAACTAGCGCTGTGCTAATGCTAACAGCTAACTGACAGTTTGTCAAAAACATTACCCATTACGCGCTTTATTTAACCACAAACTACTCTAGGTTTCATCTTTGTTCTGTCACTGGGAGAAGATGTTAAAACGAGGATGTTTTAGTGTAAATTAAATAGGCCTACTTTAGCAAGAAGCTTAAAAACTGAGCCCGTTAAGTGTTGACATCGGGGGCCGGGTTTGTAAGCAGCTTTATAGGGTTTCTTTTTTTCTTTTTGCGGCTCACCGTGAAGGGCTGAAGCCTGGAGGATAGCCCCAGAAGTGCCGTCTATGACCTTAATGCTGCCCCGGCTGGTCACGGCCAGGATGGCGTTGAGGGCCGGGTGGTAGCAGAGGCTCCGAAGGCCCTCGGCGTCGCAGCGCAAGCAGCCGTCTCTCAGCACACTCCAGTCCGAGGAGGAGGACGAGCCCAAGCCCGGGGAGGCCGCGGCCGCCATCTTTCCCCGATTTCTCCCCTTCCCTTTCCCTTCCTGGTCTTTGTGAGGTTTTAAAGACACAGAAAGCACAGTTAAATCTATCAGTCTAACGCCGAACTGTCATTTCTTTCGCCACTGCTGACTCCTTCTGCGGCTTGTTCTCATCCGCCTGTTTCCGCAGCGCTGCTATTCACCATCCACGCCTGCGCAGACGTCAGCCTGCGATTTCGGCAGATTTGGCGTACGTTTACGGAGATAGCGTACTGTTATGTCAACCCTCGCGAGAACAACAGACGACAAACGTGAATATTAAATATAAAACAAAACGTTCAATTAAAATAAAATACGATAACATAAAAATGGAGGAGTGGAGGAAAAAGTTATTTTTCCATTTAATTTTAGAGAGTTATAAAAAAACTCTGTGCTCTATAGTCTGCCTCATTGTTGTTAAAAAGCCCTACAACAGTAACATCATCTGCAGATTTGAGTGAACTGTTTCAAAATTATATAACGATGTAAAAGTAAAGATGAGAGGATGCAACCTTGTGGGACCCCAGTGTTTGTACTGATTACAAAATATGAATGATTTCCTCTGTTTATCTGCCAGTCAGTCCTGACAGTGTTCACCAGTCTGTGTTTCAGACACAAGGCAAAGCAAAGGGCTCAAAACCTGTTCAAATCCATCCAATGACTTTCCCTCTGCTAAACTAACTTAATTCTAAACCTGTTTGTGAAACCAGGCTTTTGTCTGATTATTGTTTGTTTAAAATGTAACAGATATTTTAAAAGTCTTATGATAATTAATAAAAAAATCTGTTCGGCCTTATGTTAAGTCTGCTCAGATACAAATGTAGTCCACATTTGGGTTTGAAAAGTATTTCCAGGCTTTGAAGATTTCTTAAAGCTTTGCTAAGTGAAGATTTTGTAAAAAAAAAAAAAAAATGTTAACTGTAGAGCAAAAACAACTATTATTTTAAAGATACATTGTCTTTCAGGAATAACTGTTTATCAAAATTGCATTTTATAATCAATGTACAACACCTGACCACTTTATATCTTATTTTAAAACAATACCATCGCTACAATAAAGAGTTTAATTTACCTAAATCTGTTAGTTCCAGAGCCAAATTTGTCTAAAGATATAGAGGCTGTAAACTGTAGGAAAAACATTTAAAACAATCTTGGATAAAACCCTAATAATTGTTGAAGGGTGTATTAATAAAACCTAGGGTAACTCTTTAATATTGGTACTTGTGTTTAAGTAAATAAGTAAATAAAAGACATTTACGAGCATGTTTTAAGTTGCTCACTGTGTTTTACTCATCATTTCCAGTTTTATTAACTTACTCTTTGAATATATTGATTGTAATATTTTGGATTATTATTATATGTTCTGAATACTAGGAAGTATTTGCTCTGGACAAATACAGGGGTCAGTACATTTATTATACTTTAGTCAAATCTGAATGTTGTGTTTGAACAGCAGAGCCTCGACATGTTACAAGTGACCAATGGCTCTTTTCTTTTCACTGAGAGGTTGTTTTTATAGTTTATAGAGTTGTTTAGGAGCTGCATGGATGAGTACTTTTTTTTTGCCAAACACCTTCTGAGTGTTCATACACTGCCATCTTATCTTTGGAACCTAGTGATAAATAGTCAATAAATTCCTTTAGCATTTTGTTAATTAAACAATAATTAATATTAATGGTTGCTATTTTGGAAACATGGATAAACCAGTTTACACTTGTATTTTAAAGCCTCTGTGGAAACGCTTGTATATTGATGGAAACTTCTGTCTGGTGCAACTCGTCTGATTAAAAGTCCACAGTGAGACAGATTTACTTGTCGATAAAACATAACAAAGCACAAACATTTCACCACAGACTTCCTGATGTGGAAACACATTCAGAAACACAGCTCTGACTCCTCCCTGTTGTCTTTGTCAAACTGAACCTGGTCGGACGAGATTCAAGGTGTGCTCCACAGGATTTACTCGATAAATAAAAAGTATGTGTAAAAAGCTCTTTAATAAACTGGATTTATTAAGAGTCTTCAGGGTAAATTCTTGAAATTTCCCTGACATTACTTTCACATATCGTCTGTTATTGGCTTTTTCTTTAGACTTACATCATCAGCTTTTCAAACCCTCTTAAAAGACTCCACCCACCCCAGTAATCATATTTTCACTCTGCTGCCATCTGGTAAGCGCTACCGTAGCCTGATGGCAAAAACCGAGAGACTCAGGAGGAGTTTTTTCCCACAGGCCATCAGGCTCTTGAACTCTAAACCAGCCACCTCACACTGACACACAGACAGTGTCACTCTGTTTTGCTACAAACTGTTTTGCACATTTGCTTCTTGCACCTTCCTGTGTATCTTAATATTTAAGACCACAGCTAAATGCATATATGCACACTGTACATCCCTGTACATTTTTTAATATTTAAGTCTACAGTTTACATTCATGTACATTATTTTGCGATCTAGATTTATTTCCACATTACACATTTTTTATATTTTTTATATTTTATTCTTATATTTTTTATTGTTTACTTTTATCTCATTCTTACATAGCTACATTTATGTATATTTTCATCTGTGTGTTTTCCTAAATAATTGCACTGTCCATGGAGCGGACCTGACTCACATTTCACTGCTGGTTATATATGCTGTATATAATTTTGTATGTGACGAATAAAAATCTTGAATCTTGAATCTTATTGTGTTTTTAGACCACTTTAAGATCATTATTGGGATTAATTACAGATAAAAGTCTGTAAAACATCCTAAATGTAAAGTGTCTGGTGTCTTCTGATTCAAAGACTCACACAACAGAGGGGTACATACTAATGTCTTTATCCAGAGTGTTCTGAGTGGGTTTGGCTGCTGTGATACCCCCCCGAGGACAAACGCTCAGGGGCCCTTGCCTCCCCCCTGGAGCGTCGGGCGGTGCTCTTGAAAAGGAAGGACACCTCCCTACTGTCCCACTCAAGGCTACAGGACGTCCTGACTGTGTCTGGAGACGATCAGGTGCTCCCTGGTGGACTCCCCGGGGCTGTTTGAGCGGGGTCTGTTCTATTTGTTTTTTATCCACTATTTCTGCTGCTGTTCTATTGTTTTTGGTTAAATATAAATACACACAAACCCGATTCCCAAAAAAGTTTCAAATTTCAATATTTGATTCAGAATAAAACCAGGATGACATATCAAACGTTGAAACTTTGAAAATGTATAATTTTAATGAAAAATAATAATAATTTAAATTTCATGGCATCAACACATCTCAAAAAAGTTGGAACAAGGCCATGTTTCCCTCTTCTTTTATAACAGTCTGCAAACGTCTGGGACTGAGGAGACAAGTGTTCAAGTTTAGGAATGTTGTCCTGTTCTTGTCTAATACAGGCTTCTAGTTGCTCAACCGTCTTAGGTCTTCTTTGTCGTATCTTCCTCTTTATGATGCTCCAAATGTTTTCTGTGGTTAAAGATCTGGACATGTCAGAACCAGATCCTTCTTCTACGCACCCATGATGTTGTAACTGATGCAGGATGTGGTCATTGTCATGTTGGAAAATGAAAGGTCTTCCCTGAAAGAGACGACGTCTGGATGGGAGCATATGTTGTTCTAGAACTTGGATAAACCTTTCATCATTGATGGTGTCTTTCCAGATGTGTAAGCTGCCCATGCCACATACAACCCCCCCATCAGAGATACAGGCTTCTGAACTGAGCTCAGAACAACTTGGATTGTCCTTGTCCTCTTTAGTCCGGAGGACATGGCAGTTTTCCAAAAAGAACTTCAAATGTTCATTTGTCTGACACAGAACAGTTTTCCACTTTGTCACAGTCCATTTTAAATGAGCCTTGGCTCCAGAGAAAACACCTGTGCTTCTGGATCATGTTTAGATATGGTTTCTTTTTTGACCTTTAGAGTTTTAGTCGACAACAGCGAATGGCCCGGTGGATTGTGTTCACTGACAATGTTTTCTGAAGTATTCCTGAGCCCATGTTGTGATTTCTATTACAGTAACATTCCTGTTTGTGATGCAGTGTCGTCTAAGGGCCTGAGATCACGGGGATCCAGTCTGGTTTTCAGGCCTTGACCCTTACTCACAGAGATTGTTCCAGATTCTCTGAATCTTTGGCTGATATTTTGAACTGTAGATCAAACTTCAAACTCTTTGCAATTTTTCTCTGACAAACTCCTTTCTGATATTGCTCCACTATTTTTCACCGCAGCATCGGGGTGCGAGGCGCTCTTTTTATACCAAGCATGTTGCACATTGACCTGATAAGTTTCAAATTGTTCCTCCAGCTGTTCCTTATTTGTACATTTAACTTTTCCGGCCTCTTATTGCTAATTGTCCCAACTTTTTTGGAATTGGGTTTGTTAAATTGTGCGTTCACATGTTTTCAACTGGGTTGAATATTATTAGTATTAATATTATTTGTACAGTGTCCCAACATTTGGAATATATATATATATTTTGGAATATATATATATATTCCAAAATATATATATATATGTTATGCCTGTTTAAATCCAACATAAACAAATAAAGAACTATAGCATCCTCTACAGGCCCCAGAGTGAACTACATCGTAAGAAAAAAGACACATGGCTCTTTCAGTTTCATTGTTTGTCTCATTTTTTTAATTTAAATCCATAAATAAACACGTGTAGAATAACGAGATTAGATCATGATTAATGTGTTTGTTAGAAAAAGCTGCATCAGATTAATCTACAGAGAGAAGGGTATTGCACCAAAGACAAAAGCTCAGACGCTTTTTATTTTTGACCAAGACACGATGGACAAACTATTTACATTTATATTTACCACAAACACTTCCCCGGGTCCTGATGGGTTCAAACCAGAATAAAAAAGAAATAAACAGCTTAAAAAAACGGCCCTGGTTCCTCATTCTGATGGGATAGAACCAGGTTAATGTCTGTAAAAGTCCAGGGTCCAGGTCCAGGTCCAGGTCCAGGTCCTGGAGCAGGTCCAGAAGCACATCCAGGTCCAGGTCCAGGTCCAGGTCCAGGTCCAGGAGCACCTCCAGGTCCAAATCCAGGTCCTGGAGCAGGTCCAGGTCCTGGAGCAGGTCCAGGAGCACCTCCAGGTCCAGGTCCAGGTCCTGGAGCAGGTCCTGGTCTTGGAGCAGGTCCAGGAGCACCTCCAGGTTCAGGTCCAGGTTCAGGTCAGACTCCGGTGTAAAGTGACAGGAAGTAGATGTAGAGCAGGAAAATGGGGTAAATGAGCAGAGGCTTCTTGGTTTTGAATTCATCTCCAACGAGAAGCGACGCAGCGCTGTAGGCCGCCCAGAACACACCCGACAACTGAGGAACAGAGAGAGACTTCATCAGACACTGATCTACACAGCTCACTTCTAGTTTAAGTTCGTCTAGAACAGTGGTTGTTTTCCACTTCCATTATTGTTTATTGCTCAAACCTGTTTCAGTAAAAAAAGAAAAATTGAAAAGGAAAGTCATTAATGTGAATTCTGTTTTCTCATCCTGAAGTTTTAAAAATATTAAGCCACAGAATTAAAATGGAACTACCTGATTTTTTTATTTGTCTCAGACCCAAGACTCACTTTCATTAGCAACCACCTGAACTCTGAACTCACATCTGAGTTTCTCTGCCTGTGGTCACACCCGAGGCCATGTTTGTCCAGAGAAGACTTTCTGTGAGACGTTGACGAGACCTGATCCGGAGACTAGAGCCAGTGATGTTTAAATTTTGTAAAAGGTAACTTTGTGAACATGTTAAAGTAAAGAAAGCTATAAAAGTTTTCACTGCAGTGGCAAACAATGATGGACAGATTTATAAAGGGGGTAATAGTGTCACAGTTAATGTTTTTTTTCTGGAGAAGGCCTGGGACAGTATAAGATTTTGATGGTATAATAACTTTGTGGAAAAGTATCACGGTTTTACAGATACAACTAAAAATGGTTTTAATCTCCTGCTACAATTGGACATAGACAGAATTCTGGATTGTTATAATAGTTAATGTAGAATATCCCAAAACAGGAACCTAATCACTTTCTAGACTTCTGTCTTCCACTCGTATTACACAGCATTTGTGTTTTTAATCCCACAATTATCACGGCACTTTGAAAAAGACTCATCCCGAGTTTGTGTGGAAGGATTGACCACTGGCTCCAAGTTTCTGAAAATATGCTTCAGTGATTACAAAACACACAAGTCTAGAGTTGAGTTAAAAAGCTACAGTGTAAATAAATGATCTATAATCTGTGCCGACACACTCAAACCCTAATGTTCCCAGGTCTTTTTAAAGCTGACATGACTCACTTTAATGACCATAGACAGCAGCTCTAATCCCCCGATGAAGAGCAGCAGAGGAGCGATGACGATGAGTGGCAGCAGAGAGTAACCGATGACCCCTAACACCTGTCCGTACGACACCTGAGCCACAGAGAACACACACACTTAAAACAACTCAAACACAGAGGATTATTCCACTCAAACAGGACTCACTTCTCCTCCAAGAACCCGCGCCAACAGGAAGATGATTAAAGATCCAAAAATCCAGATGGTGATGATCCAAGACACCACCTGAAAAAACAGGAAGGATGTCAAAATATAAAAGCTACAAGCTTTTTTTTCTCCATTTGAGTCCGTGTAGTGTCACGTGTTAGATTTGAACAGGTTTTAGTCGGATTTGAACAGGTTTTAGTTGGATTTGATCAGGTTCTAGTTGGATTTGAACAGGTCTTAGTCGGCTTTGAACAGGTTTTAGTCGGATTTGAACAGGTTTTAGTCGGCTTTGAACAGGTTTTAGTCGGATTTGAACAGGTTTTAGTCGGATTTGAACAGGTTTTAGTCGGATTTGAACAGGTTTTAGTCGGATTTGAACAGGTTTTAGTCGGATTTGAACAGGTTTTAGTCAGATTTGAACAGGTTTTAGTCAGATTTGAACAGGTTTTAGTCGGATTTGAACAGGTTTTAGTCGGATTTGAACAGGTTTTAGTCGGATTTGAACAGGTTTTAGTCGGATTTGAACAGGTTTTAGTCGGATTTGAACAGGTTTTAGTTGGATTTGAACAGGTTTTAGTCAGATTTGAACAGGTTTTAGTTGGATTTGAACAGGTTTTAGTTGGATTTGAACAGGTTTTAGTCAGATTTGAACAGGTTTTAGTCAGATTTGAACAGGTTTTAGTCAGATTTGAACAGGTTTTAGTCAGATTTGAACAGGTTTTAGTCAGATTTGAACAGGTTTTAGTCGGATTTGAACAGATTTTAGTCGGACTTGAACAGGTTTTAGTCGGATTTGAACAGGTTTTAGTCGGATTTGAACAGGTTTTAGTCAGATTTGAACAGGTTTTAGTCAGATTTGAACAGGTTTTAGTCAGATTTGAACAGGTTTTAGTTAGAGCAGGTGAGTGAGCTGCAGCACTGACCCTGAACTGTCCGTAGATGGAGATCATGGAGAAGAGCAGGACAATGGCCAGAGGTCCCCAGAAGTCCGGGTTGTCCCTGACGACCTGACGATTAAAGCCCAGAGACGGCATCGGCATCAGCACACACCGGACTTTATAATAAATGTCCTTCAGGTCGATGTCCAGCTCCTCCCTGAGGGTTAGACAGAGGCAGAAGAAAGACTATTGATGCCACAGTTGATAAGTATAATAAGTACAAGGACTCAAAAAAAAAAAAAAAAAGGAACTAAACTATAATAGAAAATGTTTAAAATAAAACTTAGAAAGGCATTAAATAGCCCTAGAAATTAGTTTTTTGTTTTTGGAATGTAGGTGCCAATAAAAAAAGAAAGCCTGGAGCTTATAGAGAGGAGCAGTAGCCTTAATTTAAGTTTCTAATTTTGGACAATGTCAAAAATTGCCATATTGTTAAAACAAATTTAATGGAAAAAAAGCTTTCCTCTAACCCTGTGCTGCTTTGTGTTATGGCTAATGCTGCTGTTAGCTCCAGAGCAGCTCCAATAATGTCTGGAGACTCTGCAGACGATAAAAACACTAATAATCCACAGAGAAAGCAGTCTTTACCTCTGACATGCTCTGGTTTAGAGACGAGGAAACTGATCAACAGGAACAGAGTAGTGTCTCTGCAGCAGAGTACTTTTGTTGATTTATGTAAATTATCCACAAGGTCAGAGGCTTTTAAAGTCTTTGAAGGCTTTGTGTTCAGTGGAAATGATATTAGACCTGGTCTATGGAGACAGAGAAGGGTTAAACTAACTAATATCAAACCTAAACTGCTTTATTTTTTACTCTGAGGGGAATGCACTCTGCTTCTTCTGCATTGTGTTGTCATTTTGACAACCCCAAGACCACAGAAAGAAAAAAAAAAGAAAACAGCCTCTATTCTTTGTAAAATCACTCACAGCAAAGGCTTGGTTTCTTCATTCTCCTCCTCTTCCACCTCCAATAACCAGCCGTAGCCTCTCTGTCGCAGGAAAGTTGTGGCATAAGGGTCTTTCACAGAGTCACTGCCCAGGTTCAGTTTAATATCTGGAGCGCTGATGGTTCCACTGAGCTCTGTGTGGAGAGAAAACAGGGTTATTTACACTGTGGCAGGACTAAACCAGTGATTAAAAAGGTGCAGATGTGAGAAATCATGTAGTTAGGATTAGAATAGAGCAGTCCAATAATGTTAGACAATATATAGTAACAAAACCAACAACTTTTAGTATATTTTCTCAAGTAAATCATTACATAAGCTACTAAAATTACACACAAGTAGGAAGTGCCGCACAACACGAATGCAAACACAGCACGTTATCATCTTGATACAACTAACCTGTATAAATTAGGATGGTAAATAACGTGTTTTCTGTCATTAAAAGGGTAAAACTACTCGTAAAGTGTATATTTTTGTCGCGAAACGGGTAATTCACTCTTTAGAGCACGTTAGCTTTAGCATTAGCTTACCTTCAGCCTCAGCGGAAGACACGAACGTAAAGTCTCCATTATTGGGAGAAAACTGCATCGTCACGCTTATATTTGGCACACTTCAGACCCGCGGAAATGACAGTAAATATGGCCACGGTGTTAGGAATGTCCCTGTGTGGATGTCATAAGTGAAATCTGTTCATTTTAGTCGTTAAAGCATGTTGTTTTTGTCTGGTTTCACTGCGGTGTTGAAGGAATAACACGAAGCGCGATGGATGCTGGGAAACAAGACACGTCTCATGATGCGTCCAGGGCATCGGATAAAACTGGGACGTTAGAGTTTTACTGCTTAAGTTAACATAACTCATTTTAGTCGTAAATTCACTGACACTATTAGCTACAGCGACTCAAACCTAATTTAAATAATATTTACCGTCCTAATTAAAAAATAATCACAGAATTAATCATATAGAACTATCAAATGTCAATTTATTTGTAAAAAAAAGTCGTCTCTCATTTCCCTCGCCTAGCGACTCATTAAAACGCCGTTTCACTCCGACCAATAGGAAAACGATATTTTGACACGCGCTCCATTCTCAACCAATAGCAGCAGCTCTTTCACTGCCACTCCTTTTGCCGCTAAAACCAAACTCCCTCCAGCTGGGGGCTGCTTTTTCCGTCTCTTCTTCTCAAAAAGTCATAAAAGTGTTTTCAAACTAAGCAGGTAAGTTATAATTTACTGGTCAGTGTGTTATACGACTTTTAACCGCATTTATTATGCGTTTAGTTTTTTTGAGCAGTTATTTCGACCTTTATTTTATTAACCGTTGGTTGCGTCTGCTTTTTACCTGACGTTTTTGTTAAAAGCCCAACAAAAGTCATAACCTAGTTTATTAATATAGCTAGCTTCAAGTAATAGTAGCTTCAAGGTCAGTGTATTTTTTGGGTAATTGGATTTCTTTTTCAGAAACGTATCAAAAATTAAATAATAAGTAGTTACTTTATTTTTGTTGTGAAACGACAACGTGAATGAGAGACATTTTTCTACTTAGTAATTCAACAATATTAAATCACAAAGAGACAAACAAACAAACAAAAAAAGTCTTCTCGGATGTGGTCCTTGGTAAAAGCGCCAAATGCTGTTCCTGCTGTTTGAGGATTTATTCTTATATCGCAAATATCAACCTTATTTTTCTTTACTATTAAGCCTAAAGTCAAAAGCTATTATCCTGCATTATCTACATTACACTGACATGAGAGCAGCTGGTGGGCTGAGCCCTCCTGTCAGGTAGGCTTTTCAGTGGATTGTTAAACATTTACAAAATATAACATAAAATCTATGTTTTTAATGTTATTTTTTGTGGAAGATTCATGAACATATTGTTTATAGTTTTGGTGGCACTAATATGTCTAAACTGTCACAAAAATAAGAAAAGGGGCTTCTTTTTTTTACAGCCCAAGCACAATGACACACACCTAAGCACCAATCATCTTCCTCTTTTGGTGATTGACAGGTTTAAAGTTCCGCCTCTAAAATGATTGGCTATTGGGGCAAAATGTATTCAGCCCAGAGACTTGTATTTGATTTAAACCTAGAGACCTACAAAGAAACAGAAGCACAGTGGTTTAGCTCTTTCGGTAGGATGCACAGCTTGACCAATCTCTGCTGGAGCAGTTGTTTTCCACCATATTCTCAGATCCAGGCAAATAGTTCCCGGAACACACCATGTCAAAATAATAGAGCTCCTAGATTTTTGGGTCAAGTTAACCACCCAAATGTGAATGTATTTATTATCCCACCATCAAATACCACCACCACCCCCCACTGGACATATATCATGTGTAATGACAAGAAGGTTTAATCTGGTTTTTCCATTCCAAACCGAAAAGGGCACATTCATCTGTTTCCTGCTCCAGTAAAGCTCCACGCTCCAGTTCACGATGGGGATCACCGGTCTGCTGCAGTTCATCAAAGACGCAGGGGAACCTGTGAACGTGAAGAAGTACAGAGGACAGACGGTGGCTGTGGACACTTACTGCTGGCTTCACAAGGGAGCCTTCTCCTGCGCCGAGAAACTGGCCAAAGGAGAGCCCACAGATCAGTAAGAGTTTAGAGCAGCTGGTTAAAAAACAAATGTAAATGTCTGAGTGTTGTTGTCCCTGAGGCTGTTTGTTCTTGTGACGCAGGTATGTGTGGTACTGTATGAAGTTTGTGGACATGCTGCTAAACTTCAACGTCAAACCCATTCTGGTTTTCGACGGAAGAAACCTGCCGTCAAAAAGCGAGGTCGAGAAGTCACGCAGAGAGTGAGGATTCTTTTTTCTCTTTCTTACCAATCAGTGCATTTACATACAATGAGCAGTAACTAGTATTGTTGTGGAAATTATTTAGAGAACTTGTGTGAGAAAGACAAAAGGCCTTGAGTCAGGTTTATTCTTCTTAGAAGTAGAAGGAACAGTCCAGAGTGTCTGTGACTGAGCCTCACTGTAATTTATAAACCGATCTGATCAGAACAAATAATGAAGTAGGAGCTGCCGATAGTAAAGTGTACAGACATGTCACTTATTTGTGTGAACAAAATAGAAAAATGTGTTTTCTAACCCACTCTCCTTTTGTGTCTGATAATGTAAGTTTATTCAGAAGGTTCTTTTATTGTTGAAGTGACTTTGTGTTGGTTTCAGGCGTCGAGAGGCAAACCTGCAGAAAGGTAAACAGCTGCTGAGAGAAGGGCAGCTGTCTAAGGCCAGAGAGTGTTTTAATCGCTGCGTGAACATTACTCCAGCCATGGCTCACAACCTCATCAAGGTCTGGACCCACTTTAACTCTCTCACATCACATAAACTTTCACCAGGTCTATTTCCATTTCCTTTAAGTTTCAGACTCTTCTTCAAGAGAAGACCAAACAACATTATCCATTAAATCATCTCCTTTTCCCTTTGACCTTACTTTATTCTTCAAACTAAATGTGGAGTGTAAGTGTGCATAGTTTCTAAATGACTGGTCGCTCTGCTCTCTGTGCTGCAGTCTCTATGGGCCATAATTGTTCTTTTAAAAACTTAATAGACTTTTTAAAAACTGCTGCTCAAAGTCACACAGATGACCTCATTATCGGTTTATTCTGTGTTTCTTTTTAGACGGCGAGAGCTCGAGGAGTGGACTGTCTGGTGGCTCCGTACGAAGCAGACCCTCAGTTGGCGTTTCTCACTAAATCAGGTTTGGCTCAAGCCGTGATCACAGAGGACTCCGACCTGCTCGCGTTCGGATGTAAGAAGGTAACGGCAGCCAAGCTTTCCTTCTGTTTCGATTCTTAACATTGGTTTTGTTTTAGTTTAATATAAAAGTTCTAATAAATATAACATGGACACATTTTTTTTTTCATTTTTAAAATTGAGTGTAATGTCATTTGAGGTATTATTCTTTTTTTATTTTATTTTTTTGCTCTTGTTACTGCTGTTATTTTGAAAAGCAGCTGTTATTTCTCCTGTTTCCTCTGCTGCAGGTGATCCTAAAGATGGACAAAGAGGGGAACGGCCTTGAGATCAACCAGAGTAACTTGGGTCGGTGTCGTTCTCTGGGAAACGTGTTCACGGAGGAGAAGTTCCGTTACATGTGCATCCTCTCGGGCTGCGATTATCTGGCCTCGCTCCACGGCATCGGTTTGGGCAAAGCCTGTAAACTACTGCGGCTCGCCAAAGACCCCGACATACTCAAGGTGAGTCGTACAGACGCTTCAGAGCAGGGGTCAGGGGCTGAAGATTTTATTTAAAATTTAATGTATGTTTCTATCTTCATTTGAGACTTTATTACATCAGTTTATTTTTAACATTCATTTCCTCCTTTTAATGGTTTTAAATGGATTAGATGGGTTTCCTGGGAAACAAGGGTTAACTGTGTGAGCTTTAATGTTTGGGTCAAATGATAAAAAGTAGTCTTTAAGATATTATTTGAAGGACTTGTGTCTTACTCTTGTCTCGCTCAGGTGATCAGGAAGATGGGTCAGTACCTGAAGATGGACCTGTTGGTGCCGGACGATTACATCGAGGGCTTTGTTCGAGCCAACAACACGTTCCTGTATCAGCTGGTGTTCGACCCCACAAAGAGGAAAGTGGTGCCTCTGAACCCTTACCCTGACCACGTCGACCCCAGAGACCTCAGCTACGCCGGCTCGTATCCTCCGTCGTCTCAAGGCTCTGCTCCTGGAGAAAATCACTTATTGTTTAAAGCTGTGGACACTGGAGTTTCTGAAGAGGAGTTACAGATGTTTAAAGCCATATATAAAGTTGGAGTAGCTCTTGTAATTAAATGTTTGCTGTGTTTAGTCCTTAACTGTTGTATTTCCAGAAACATTGGAGATGAGAAGGGTTTACAGATGGCTCTAGGAAACCTCAACCTCAACACTTTGGAACAAATCGACGACTTCTGTCCCGACAAACCCCTCCCAAAGGTTACAGAGAATAACTACATTCAGATTAGGACTGTCCCAAACAAATGACTACTTTACATTGATTATTGAGATGTTTTATCAGTGAGTTTAAACGATTACAGGACACGATTGTATAGTGCTACACTCTCAGGGCTGTAATTAGTATAAACAACAGTTCTAGGCATATTTTCATTAAACAAGGAGTCTGATACTTGTGTACATGTATACTAACGTAAATATTATTTAAATAACTATGAAGTAGTACATAGGCTTCTGAATAAAGGTGAATATTATAAAAACTGTTCTCAAATGTAAATCCTGATCTTGTCAAAAGAAAAAAAGTTATGACATTATTGCTCAGATCTACTTTCAAACCCCAAACAGGGCTGTCATGTTTTAACCTGTTTTAACGAGTTTTTAATAAGCAATTGCCATTTTTAACAAAGTCAAAATTTAAAATGGCTCTTTGAAATGCTTATTTAATTTTCTGTTGTGTCCTCGCAGCCGTCTAATCCTCGCAGTCGCAGCTGGAACGACTCGTCTTCTTCGGTCTCTAACCGCTCTAGCATCTGGAGCAGACACTACTCCCCCCCCCCCTCTGCTGCTGACCCCAGCCTCTCGTCCTCAGAGAAACGGGCCTCCACCAGGGGGCAGCAGAGGGAGGTGAGTGTGGGTCCTCTGAGGCTGCCTTGTCGGGAGCTGCCGGTCAAGAGACCCAGGGAAGGTGAGAAAACCTATTACATAAAAGCCATCTCCAAGGCTCATAGTCACAAATACAAGCATTTATTTTTTATAAAAGTCTAAAACCAAGATGAGGCAGACACACTTTAGACCCCCTCACTGGTCCATCTGAGTTGAGCTGCCATCGACCCGACGCAGGTCTCGGGTCACGTTCACGCGAGAGTCACAAACATAATGAGCTCCTGGAGTGTGATGAGTGTATGTTTTCACTAAGATCAAAACAAAATGGCATTCATTTACAGTGGAGCAAAACAGTATTCAGTCAGCCACCAAAGGTTCTCCCGCTTAAAGATGAGAGGCCTGTCATTTCTCATTCAACTGTGAGACAAAATGAGAAAACAAAATAAATCCAGAAATTAAGTATTTGATCAATAACAAAAGTTCATCTCAATACTTTGTTTTATAGCCTTTATTGGCAATGACAGAGGTCAAAGGTTTTCTGTCATTTTCCACAAGTTTTTTTCTGTTGCTGGTAGTTTGGCCCATTCCTCCAGATCTCCTCTTGAGCAGAGATGACTCCCTCCAAAGATTTTGTGTTTCTTTCAAAGCCACTTGTTGCCCGGGTAAATTAACAATTTAACAATAAGAATTTAAGGCCATAAAAAGTCATAAAAACATCCGGTTTTTCCATACAAAGTCATAAAAAACATTTAGTCACGTCTTAAATTGATATGCTCGCCCATTAATTTGTTCTTGCATCAAAACAGCCGCGCGGCAATGGCATTAATTTGTTTTGCCTGTTGTAGTTCTGTGTGAGGAATCTGGGTGGTATCACACTGGTATCACAGCGCTCCAGAACTACAAGGTCCATGCGGCAGCATACAGACTTGTCAGAAGGACTTCCCAGAAACCCGCGCGATCTCCGAATATCATACTCGAATATATCATACTGTCACTGCTTAGTTTAATTGATCACAATGGGTAAATGTACGCTTAATGATCTGTGGCTCCAAGACGGTGCGCTTAGTAGCTGGCTTAAGCCCGTCCGCAAATAATCGTATCAAGCCTATTGTAGCCTACTCTGTGTAAGAAGACGTTGGAGATGTCTAGTTTAGGCATAAAAGCCTTGAAGTCGCATGCAAAGTCGGAAAAGCCTGCAGCGAAAAGCGCGATGATCCGTCAGTTTTGTTCGCCCGCCACAAACGCAACCCGTCCAAGTACAGCGATTCCGCTTTCTGTCGTGATCCAGTGCCACACAGTGGTTTGATCAACCTCCCTCCACACTGAAAGCGGAGGTCCTGTGGGTGTTAAATACTGTGACTAAACACCAGTCGTACAATGGGAACGAGGATATTGCCGAACTTTTCCGAACAATGTTCTCAGACTCTGACATAGCCAAAACATTTACGTGCGGGAAATATAAGACCTCATACATCACTCGGTTTGGCTTGGCAGATTATATAAAAAAAGACCTCAGGTCTCGGGGCCTTATGTTCTCATGTTTGATGAAAGCTTAAATCACACAAGCAAGAAGAAACAGCTGGTCATTTTTTTTTTTCACCATTAAGGGAGACGAACTGAGAAAAATGTAGACAGACACTGACTGACTGACTTGTTATTTTGGAAAGTAATGCCACAGAATAATTGTTAATTTACAATGTTACTTTAAAATGTTACAATTGTTAAGTGTTTCTGGTGTTCTTTGACAGCTCTTTGGTCTCGGCCGTAGTGGAGTTTGGAGTCTGATTGTTTGAGGTTGAGGTGGACAAGTGTCTTTTATTCTGATAAGTTCAAACAGGTGCCAGTAATACAGGTAACAAGTAGGGCTGTGACGGTATGGGATTTTTTTCTTACCGCGGTGATGAAGCAACAAGAATCGCGATATGGCGGTTAACCGACTGCCCACCCCCACCCGCTGCGAGTCTTGCGAGTCGAGTATGTGAGCGGAGTGGAGCAGCGGCAATTTCCCCTTCACGCTCTATGCATTCAAGAATCACTCCGCTCCAGCTCCAGCTCCGGGTTTACCATCTCCCGCTCCCCACTCCACTCCTCGCTCACTAATATCAGAAATACTGCTCCATCTTCGCTCCGAGGAAATTTGTGTCTAACTGCTAAAGTAGTGATCCATCTGTATCAAGCTGGTTGTTAACCGTGTGAGTTCTGAACACTGCACTATGCTTATTTAAATCTTTTCGTCTCTACACATATTAGGCTACATATTTCTCATGTCTGTAAGGCAAACCTGCTGAGTTTCAGTTTATTTGAGACGTGTTCCAGTTCATGAGCAATGAAAGTGATCGCTTCCGCGACCTCATAGTCTACTTATTTGGTTCTTATTTATTAAATACATGCAATTGGCCGAAGAAACCTTTATTAAAATTAAGAGACAATTTGTACAAAACGAAAGAAAGTCTTTTTACAAAACAAAACTTATTAAACTAAATATAACCCCCCCAAAAATCATGTGTGGTGATGGCCTCACATCGCGGTAGGCATCTCATTATTGCGGTGATGCGGTTATTGTCACACCCCTAGTAACAAGGACAGGTGAGCTTCTTAAAGAAGTTACAGGTGAGAGCCAGAAAACGTTTTTGTAGGTGACCAAATACTTATTTTACTGAGGAATTTACCAATTAATTAATTAATTAAAAATCCTTTTTTTCTCTCATAGTGACTAAATAGCTGACTAAATACATTTTTGCCCCACTGTAACTTCGTCATCAGTCATGTCACCAAAAAGACGGAGAAAACCTTTGTTTACCTTTAGCTGCCACAGGGAAGGATGGACATGCCCGGATCATCGAGGCAATTTTCAATTAAAATTAAAAGTAAGGTTTCATCTTTGAGTCCTTATTACATCAGTTTATCTTTCACATTAATTTCCTCCATTTTAATGAAAACTGGTTTTAGATGGATTTAAACAGGTTTTAGTCGGATTTGAACAGGTTTTAGTCGGATTTGAACAGGTTTTAGATGGTTTTGAACAGGTTTTAGATGGTTTTGAACAGGTTTTAGATGGTTTTGAACAGGTTTTAGATGGGTTTTAGATGGTTTTGAACAGGTTTTAGTCGGATTTGAACAGGTTTTAGATGGTTTTGAACAGGTTTTAGATGGTTTTGAACAGGTTTTAGATGGTTTTGAACAGGTTTTAGATGGGTTTTGAACAGGTTTTAGATGGGTTTTGAACAGGTTTTAGATGGTTTGAACAGGTTTTAGTCGGATTTGAACAGGTTTTAGATGGTTTTGAACAGGTTTTAGATGGTTTTGAACAGGTTTTAGATGGGTTTTGAACAGGTTTTAGATGGGTTTTGAACAGGTTTTAGATGGGTTTGAACAGGTTTTAGATGGGTTTGAACAGGTTTTAGATGGGTTTTGAACAGGTTTTAGTTGGATTTGAACAGGTTTTAGTTGGATTTGAACAGGTTTTAGATGGTTTTGAACAGGTTTTAGATGGTTTTGAACAGGTTTTAGATGGTTTTGAACAGGTTTTAGATGGGTTTTAGATGGTTTTGAACAGGTTTTAGTCGGATTTGAACAGGTTTTAGATGGTTTTGAACAGGTTTTAGATGGTTTTGAACAGGTTTTAGATGGTTTTGAACAGGTTTTAGATGGTTTTGAACAGGTTTTAGATGGGTTTTGAACAGGTTTTAGATGGGTTTTGAACAGGTTTTAGATGGTTTTGAACAGGTTTTAGTCGGATTTGAACAGGTTTTAGATGGTTTTGAACAGGTTTTAGTTGGATTTGAACAGGTTTTAGTCGGATTTGAACAGGTTTTAGATGGTTTTGAACAGGTTTTAGATGGGTTTTGAACAGGTTTTAGATGGGTTTTGAACAGGTTTTAGTCGGATTTGAACAGGTTTTAGTCGGATTTGAACAGGTTTTAGATGGTTTTGAACAGGTTTTAGATGGGTTTTGAACAGGTTTTAGATGGGTTTTGAACAGGTTTTAGATGGGTTTGAACAGGTTTTAGATGGGTTTTGAACAGGTTTTAGATGGGTTTTGAACAGGTTTTAGATGGGTTTTGAACAGGTTTTAGATGGGTTTTGAACAGGTTTTAGATGGGTTTTGAACAGGTTTTAGTCGGATTTGAACAGGTTTTAGTCGGATTTGAACAGGTTTTAGTCGGGTTTTGAACAGGTTTTAGATGGGTTTTGAACAGGTTTTAGATGGTTTTGAACAGGTTTTAGTCGGATTTGAACAGGTTTTAGATGGTTTTGAACAGGTTTTAGTTGGATTTGAACAGGTTTTAGATGGTTTTGAACAGGTTTTAGATGGGTTTTGAACAGGTTTTAGATGGTTTTGAACAGGTTTTAGTCGGATTTGAACAGGTTTTAGATGGTTTTGAACAGGTTTTAGATTGATTTTGAACAGGTTTTAGTTGGATTTGAACAGGTTTTAGATGGTTTTGAACAGGTTTTAGATGGTTTTGAACAGGTTTTAGTTGGATTTGAACAGGTTTTAGTTGGATTTGAACAGGTTTTAGTTGGATTTGAACAGGTTTTAGATGGTTTTGAACAGGTTTTAGTTGGATTTGAACAGGTTTTAGTTGGATTTGAACAGGTTTTAGATGGTTTTGAACAGGTTTTAGATGGGTTTTGAACAGGTTTTAGATGGTTTTGAACAGGTTTTAGTCGGATTTGAACAGGTTTTAGATGGTTTTGAACAGGTTTTAGATGGTTTTGAACAGGTTTTAGTTGGATTTGAACAGGTTTTAGATGGTTTTGAACAGGTTTTAGATGGTTTTGAACAGGTTTTAGATGGGTTTTGAACAGGTTTTAGTTGGATTTGAACAGGTTTTAGTTGGATTTGAACAGGTTTTAGTTGGATTTGAACAGGTTTTAGATGGTTTTGAACAGGTTTTAGTTGGATTTGAACAGGTTTTAGTTGGATTTGAACAGGTTTTAGATGGTTTTGAACAGGTTTTAGTTGGATTTGAACAGGTTTTAGTTGGATTTGAACAGGTTTTAGATGGTTTTGAACAGGTTTTAGTTGGATTTGAACAGGTTTTAGTTGGATTTGAACAGGTTTTAGTTGGATTTGAACAGGTTTTAGATGGTTTTGAACAGGTTTTAGTTGGATTTGAACAGGTTTTAGTTGGATTTGAACAGGTTTTAGATGGTTTTGAACAGGTTTTAGTTGGATTTGAACAGGTTTTAGTTGGATTTGAACAGGTTTTAGATGGTTTTGAACAGGTTTTAGTTGGATTTGAACAGGTTTTAGTTGGATTTGAACAGGTTTTAGTTGGATTTGAACAGGTTTTAGATGGATTTGAACAGGTTTTATAGTGTCCTCTCTTATACCTGCTGCAGCTGAGGCGGTCTCAAACACCTCAACAGAAGAAGGCTCCTGTGGCTCGTTCAAAGCCTGGGCTGGACGATCCGACGGAGTTCTCAATCGTCAGACGCTTTATCTGAGCCCGACACACCTGTCTCCCCACACCGCAGAAATGTTCGCTTTTTTTTAATGCTACAACGCACTGTTGCCCAGGGGCCACTGTTGCAGACATTTTGGAAGAGCTCTTATATTTGCTGCCGTCACTCCCAGCTTCTATAACAAGAAAAAATTGTCCACGCAGGCACAAACGATGCTGAACTCCGAGTGTCGGAGCTCTGCAGAAGCCGTTTTAACCTCCTCCTGAAAGTTCTTGTGGACTGTGGAAGGCCAGTCTTTATCTCAGGCCCTGTTTCCAGTCACGGCCGTGGAGATGAGCGCTTTAGCCACATTCTTAGACTGCACACCTGGCTCCAATCCAGGTGCAGCTTCTATAACAGATTATATCGATAACTTTGACCGTTTCTGGAATCGCTCCTGGCTGTTTGAGAGAGATGATCTTCACCTGAGCAAGTGTGGGACTAGGCTTTTACTGAGAAACATTCAAGTTACTGTGCAGTGTGTCCATGACTAATGACCGTACACCAGTCACATGACGCTGACACGACCTGTCGCTGACCCACAAACAGCTCCCTCTAGTGTTCCTCAGACTCACCCTCTTCAGCTCAAATCCACTGGCTCCCAGTTAAACATACATCTATATGATTTTCAGTGCATCCCAGATCTGTTAACACTCTCGGTGTCAGTGCCCCGCCCACATTAGAACCTGCTCCTCTGTCGACCATTTTGAATCAAGACTCATCTATTTAATCTTTTAACTCTTCCTGAATGTTTCTTTATAGTTTTATCTGACTGGTTTATGTAAGTACTTATTTTAATTCTGCACTGCTTCCTGTATTTTAACTTCTTAAGCTCTTCTAAGCTCTTCTTGCCTTTTGTTTTTAGTTCTTTTAATACACTCTGTTTGCAATTTTTTTTTGACTGTAAAGCACTTTGGTTGTTTTAAAACTTGTTATAAATAAAATGGCTTGGCTTTAAGTTGGATTTGGTTTTAGTTGGACTTGAACAGGTTTTAGTTGGACTTGATCTGCTGGTCACTTTGTGGCCACTAGAGGGTTTTTAGGCTCTTTCAGTTAAATTATAAAATGACAGATGTAGTTTCTTCTTTTAGACGCTCCGGTGTCGGACCAGGACGTGCTGCTCCAGTATTCGTTCAGCGATCACAAACGGCCGAGGTCAGAGGAGCATCGTACAGCTGCCTCTACGACACCGACAGCAGCTCCACATCGAACGAGGAACCGCTTCTCCACTTTACTGCAACGAAGAAACCAGGCGTCGGAGCCGGACGGAGCAGGGACCTGCAGCAGGTGGACACTTTTACATCAGGTTTAAAGTTAGGAAACAGATGGAACTAAAGAGAACCGTGAGAAATAATCTGAAACATAAAGAGCACCCAAAAGTCCCTCTCTATGTTGCTCTACAGAACAGAATAGAATTTAGCTCCTTTGTTCAGATTTATTCAATTATTGGTAAATATAAATAATACTTTGGCTCCAAAGCTGCTCTACAGGCAGACTTCAGTACATCCAGTAGGGGGCGACAGAGATGGAAACAATCCCCCATGGGTCTGACCTGATGCACGTCTCTTTATAAAATTGAAATGGTTAAAAAGACTTTTGAGAAGATCTGATCTTTATCTTTATTCGAGGCTCCTTTTTTATAAACAAGTCCTGTATTTCTTATGCTACTTGGATAATGAAAAACACCTTTTATGTTTTAGTTTCTAACACCATGACCAACATATGACTGTAATGTTAAGCCTTGAAGGATTGTTGTCAGGAGGATCACACGAGGACTTTCTGTTGTGTTCAGGTTTTTCAGCAGCTCCTCTCCAGCAGCAGACCTCAACACGTCTCTGAGCATTGAGACGATGGACAGCGATGGTCCTGATGCTCCCTCTGTGGACACGCCCAGCCCCTCTCCTCCTGCGGCCTCTGCTCCTGCGGCCTCTCCTTCTGAGGCCTCTCCTCCTGAGGCCTCTGCTCCTGCGGCCTCTGCTCCTCCTGAGGCCTCTGCTCCTGCGGCCTCTGCTCCTCCTGCGGCCTCTGCTCCTCCTGAGGCCTCTGCTCCTCCTGAGGCCTCTGCTCCTCCTGCGGCCTCTGCTCCTCCTGAGGCCTCTGCTCCTCCTGAGGCCTCTGCTCCTCCTGAGGCCTCTCCTCCTGAGGCCTCTGCTCCTCCTGAGGCCTCTGCTCCTCCTGAGGCCTCTGCTCCTCCTGCGGCCTCTGCTCCTCCTGAGGCCTCTCCTCCTGCGGCGTCCACAGGCAGCAGAGGCCTCAGACTCTTCCACTGGTCCAGCTCGTCTTTAACAGACCCAGACTCCACTCCACAGTCGTCCTCAGGCCTCGCTGCTTTAAAGAGGTTCCAGTACAAAAAGGAAAACACCCCTTCTTCTTTCTCTAAACCACAGAGTCCAGTTAAACACAGGTTAATTTCTTTTTATAAGTCTTTTTTGCTCATTATTAGTTTTACAGAAACACAGAGTTTCTTAAAATCCAAATGACGCTTTAAAGTGAGCGGTACATTATTTAAATACTGACTCTCTTTGGACTTTTTGTAGCTCAAGGCCATGTTTATACTAAAATATCAAAGGAAGTTTAAATTAAAACGTATTAGTTCTCTACAAATGACAGAGTGGCAAGAAGGTCGTGAGTTCAAAACCCGGCCGACTCAAACATTCTCGGCCGACTCCGGTCTTTCTGTGAGGAGTCTGCATGTCCTCCACGTGTTACTGTGGGTTCTCTCCGGGTACTCCAGTTCCTCCCACCGTCCAAACACATGCATGTACAGGTTAATTGGCAAATCTAAAGTGTCCCTGGTGAATGAATGTGAGAGTTGTCGGTCAATGTTTGTCTCTAAATGTTAGCCCTGCGACTAACTGGCCACTGTCCAGGGTGTACCCCGCCTCAGGCCCAAAGCTGCTGGGATAGGCTCCAGTCACCTGTGACCCCTAACGGGACAAAGTGGTAGAAAGTGAATGAATGAATAGTTCTCTACAGCTACAGTAATGGGTTCCTTGTTCAACTGTGGACTTATCTTGTTTCTGTTTAATTCGACAGAGGCTTAGAGGAGAGCGAGGACGTCCCAGACTCTCCTCCGTCTCAGGACAGCGCCTACTTCTCTCAGTCACAGCCCTCACTCACTTCCTGTAACAGACAGGAAGTGCTCTCCTGCAGTCTGCCCTCTTCAAACGTATGTTCACTTCATCAGTGCTGCTTGACTGTGTGTTTGCTCAGCTCACTGGGATAATTCTTCTTCTAGGAAATGACTTCAGACCGAGAAAATGAACTTCCATCAGAGACCACGAAGAAACCGAACACTCTCAGATCTAAGGTGGGGTTCACCTGCAGGAAGAGAAAACAGAATTATAACTGGGGTTTTAAACTGCTGTAAACACGGGGGGCAGTAGCTCAGTGGTAAAGCGGTCTTCCTTCAACTGGAAGGTAGGCGGTTCGATTCCCGCTCTCCCCACAGTTCATACTGTTGTTGTGTCCTTGGGCAAGACACTTAACCCACCTTGCCTCCAGTGGCTGTAACACTGGTAACTACATTAGAAGAATGTAAGTCGCTTTGGATAAAAGCGTCAGATAAATGAATAAATGTAAATGTAAATGTAACACCTGACTCCTCCTGAAGGGGGCAGTCATTCTCTTAAACAAAGGCACTTAAGAACTAATAACACAAGTAATACACGAGACGAGCTGACCTTCACGTGAAGCCCTGTTTTCTGAACCTTCTCTCTTTCTGCAGGGGGCAGGTTTATCGAGGCCTAACCCGGCTCAGACTCAGAAGCTCCGTGTGTTGGGTCCGCCAGAGCCAGTGGACTCAAGAGGAAGTGTGTGTTAAATAAAGGCTCCTCACAAAACAACGAGAACAGCCCTGGAGTCCAGGCCACCATCAGCGGGCTCTGGAGGAACTTCAGCTTCAAAAAGTAAACCATAAACTCACAGACACAGGATCAGGCTGATGTGCAAATCAAAAAGGCCCTGACTAAGAAATAAACCCCCGACCAAAGCTGGACTAACCCAGGTCTAAAATGAGAACAGGATTTAAACAAGGATTAATACAAAATAAAACCTGGAATAAATCAAGACTGAACTTAAGTCTAAACCAAGGACCTGGACTAAAGGTTAAAGGTTAAGGGCTAAAATGGGGCTGAACTAGATCTAAACCAGGATTAAACTGAACTAAACCAAAGAACAAACCAAGTAAAAAAACTGAAATCAAAACTGGACTAAACCTAGTCCAAGCCTTGGACCATTAGGGATTAAACCAAGACTGAATCCATTTATTACTGTTTAATTATTGTTGTTTCCTTTTTTATGTCGAATCCTTTCGTGACTCAGTGAAATATGAATGTGTTCAAAACATCAGAGCATTTACCAGAGTCAGAGGAACGTGCTTCGTCTCACATCAGCTTCAAACCTTTAAACTTTCTGAGACGTGTTTACAGCCTCGTGTCTGATCTCGATCTGGACCTTTTCCTTTAACCCCTGTCAATCATTGTTACTTCTCAGATTAGATTATTAAACAAACTGCCTTATCCCACAGTGTTCAAATGTTCTTTTCTGATTGGCTGACCATGTATAAACCATATATACAACACAGTTTAATATTTCCATAATAGTCAGTGTTTCCCACAACACTGCCACAGACAAGGTGTCTAACCTTTTTACAAACAGGGACCAACAGGGACCAACAGTCTCTTCTGATTTCACATTTATTTCACAAGAACAGGTTTTAGTTGGATTTGAGCAGGTTTTCGTTTGATTTGAGCAGGTTTTAGTTGGATTTGGAGCAGGTTTTAGTTGGATTTGAGCAGGTTTTAGTTGGATTGGGCGGCAATAACTCAGTGGGTAGAGCGGCCGTCCTTCGACCGGCGGGTGGGCGGTTTGATACCCGCTCGAAACATCCCAAAACATCATAACATCCCGCTCTCCCCACATACTGTCGTTGTGTCCTTGGGCAAGACACTTCATGTCTCCTTCACTACATCCTTAAACCTCCTCTTTGGTCCTCTTCTCAGCCTCCTGCCTGACAGCTCTAACCTCAGCGTCCTTTTACCGATATATATTCCCTCTCCCTCTTCTGAACATGTCCGAACCATCTCAACCTGGACACTCTGTCTCCACAACCTCTCACGTGAGCTGTCCCTCTGATGGACTTATTCCTGGTCCTATCCATCCTCGTCTCTCCCAAAGAGAAATAAATATAGGTTAAGATAAAGCCCAAAAGGATCAGTGAGTCTCAGGTATTCAGTTTTTAACTCTGGGGTATTTCCAGAGCAGTGTTGAAACATCACCTGAGAACATTTCATCACGTCCTCGTCTGTTTTCAACACGTTTGTCTGTTCTTTGTGTTTGTCAGAGACACTCAGAAGTTGTCCTCGTGCAGAAAAGAGCCTCTGTCTCCGGCGAAGGACAACTGTGACTCTGCACTCGTCTCCAGCTGCTGACCCTTCCTCTCACAGCGCCCCCTTCTGTCTGGGACCTTTTAATGTTAACATACTGTGTATGTTCAGATCAAGTTACATACTTTAGATTTAAATAAACAGTTTTATAATCAACTGCAGCAGCAGCTTGTGTTCTTTGTGACTGCTTCAGGAATGTGTCGTTGTCAGCGAGCGTCGTGTGAACGCATGAATGCACTGATAAGGCTTCCACTCGCACAAGAACAGGCTTTAGCTCACGTTTTCTTTTTTTACTTAAACTGCTCGTTTTTGAGTAATCTTATGTCGACATGTTAAAATAATACAATACAAATATAATTATATAAATAAAATATAATACAAAGACCCCAAAAATATATTGCCCTTCATATTGTGCATTCCTAAATGTATTTTTAATAATTCTAAGCAGCAGTCTAATCTCATTCTGACAATTTTGGTCATTTCCTGGAAAAGGAGGAGGAGTCATATTTGTCATAATGTCATAAATCAGAGCCTCATAACTTCAGTCCTCAGGCCCTGTCCACACAAACCTCAGCAATAGTTTTTACAAATACCTTTCAACTTCCTTTGGGACGATATTGCATTTAAATTTTTATTTTATTTTTTCTCAAAATCACCATTTCAGAGCTTCCGTTAGTGTGAACAGGTAGAAAAGGTTTACCTCTGTCACTTCAAACCAACATTCCTCTGATAAATACCAACAGGTGTTTCGGCTGGAGAGCAGCCCATTTGTTCAAACTAAAAATTATAATAGTTCCTATTGTAGTACCCAAACCTATTAATATAGTTTTTATTTATTATAATACACTCTGGATAATGGCAGTCGCAGGACTAACACTTGGACGTTTTAGATTTACCAGTTCTACATGCATGTCTTTGGACAGTGGGAGGAGCCAGTGTGAATCCACCGAGGACAGGCAGAGTCCTCATAGAAAGGCCCAAGGATTGAGCTTTCTGTGAGGCAGGGGTCTTACGCCTCCTCCAGATAAATTATTTATTTAAATTATCGGGATGAATATTCTCCTTGAACTGCAACCTTATCGTGGTGGAGGGGTTTGAGAGCCCGAATGATCCCAGAAGCTATGTTGTCGGGGGCTATATGCCCCTGGTAGGGTCTCATAAGGCAAACAGGTCCTAGGTGACGGGCCAGACAAAGAGCGGCTCAGAACCCTTTTATGGAAAACAGAAGATCAAGGACCGTTAGGAGCCAGGCCCGGGGATGGGGCTTGCATGCGAGCGCCTAGTGGACTTTTGGGCTCAACCCAAAGGAGTGACAATGGGTGACCTTCTGTTGGCCCGCCACCTGCAGGAGGAACTGTAAGGGGCTGATGCGTGGAAGTCAAAGGCGGGGGCCCCGGTGACCCAATCCCGGACACAAAATCTGGCGCTAGGGACATCGAACATTATTTCGCTGGCGGGGAAGGAGCCTGAGCTTGTGAGGGAGGTTGAGAGATACCGAAGGAAGCAGTGCCCTGCCAACACTGTTTACAGTGAAGGTGGGAATCTGCTGACTTCAACTGGGGATATTGTTGGACGGTGGAAGGAATACTTTGAGGATCTCCTCAACCCCACCGACACGTCTTCCACTGAGGAAGCAGAGGCCAAAGGCTCAAAGGTGGACTCGTCCATCACCCAGGCCGAAGTCACTGAGGTAGTTGGGAAGCTCCTTTTGTGGCAAGGCACCGGGGGTGGATGAGATACACCCTGAGTACCTCAAGTCTCTGGATGTTGTAGGGCTGTCTTGGTTGACACGCCTCTACAACATCGCGTGGCGGTCGGGGACAGTACCTCTGGACTGGCAGACCGGGGTGGTGGTCCCTCTTTTTAAGAAGTGGGACCGGAGGGTGTGTTCCAACTACAGAGGGATCACACTCCTCAGCCTCCCCGGGAAAGTCTATGCCAGGGTACTGGAGAGGAGAATGCGGCCGATAGTCGAACCTCAGATTCAGGAGGAACAATCTGGTTTTTGTCTCGGTCGTGGAACACTGGACCAGCTCTATACCCTCTCCAGGGGCTGGAAGGTTTATAGGAGTTTGCCCAACCAGTCCACATGTGTTTTGTGGATCTGGAGAAGGCATTTGCCTGTAAATGGTAAATGGTAAATGGCATGCATTTATATAGCGCTTTTTTGCACCAAAAGCGCTTTACATCGTGCTTCCACTCACCCCATTCACACACATTCACACCTGGGGCAGACAGAGATGGGGGCTGCCATACAAACGGCGCTCAACCTTCTCCTACCACCACCAAACACACGTCTACAGTCTCACACATTCATACACCAGTTCTACGGACACTGATCCGTAGAACTGGTGACGCCTGTGTCCCTCGTGGCGCTCTGTGTGGTCTGGGAGTATGGGGTCCGGGGCCCTTTACTAAGGGCTGTTCTAGGGAGGTGTTCTGGGCATCTCCCACCGGAAAGAGACCCGGTGAAGACCGGAATACCCCCGGAAGAGCTGGAGGAAGTGTCTGCAGAGAAGGAAGTCTGGACGCCTCTGCTTAGACTGCTGCCCCCGCGACCCGGCCCCAGATAAGCTATAGATAAATGTACATCTGTGACATCAGCCACTGAGTTCTGGCAGCTCCCTTCAGGGGTTCACTGTAGCTTCACGTTGGTTGTGTAGAGGTCCAAAGTTTTGTAGTGGACATAAACATACATCACCAGTGTTTTCTGCTCGCTGTCAGACGTCAGCGCTCTTTCAGACCCTCCACCCGAGCCTCTGTCAGCGGGGGCTGTATAGTTCCAAAGTTTAAAGCGTCTTTTTGGTTTATCCTTTAAGGATCCCTAAAACTGCAGACAAGTGTTAACATCTTTAATCGAGGCCTTAAGTGTGGGCAGAGATGTAAGAGTGTGTTTCTTAAAAAGCCTCGACAGGTGTTGAAATAAGTTCTATAACACTCAAACAATGCATCTGCTTTGGTCCAATGTATTTGTGTTGTCCATATTAAATAAATAATATATAGAAATAAAATAAACATGATGCAACATTTGATAAATACAGGCGTGTGTCGGAATGAAGTTGTGTAAATCCCTTCAATGTAGCACACATTTGCACGGATTGTTGTATTATAAGTAACTCTATCAACATTGATAATAATCCTCCTCGTGACACACTCCACCTGTGGCTGATAAACCCAAACGCTCAGGTATGTGCCTCGCTGCCAGAATGTGACATCTCTGTCCTAATAAGTTCTCGCTCTGACAGGGCGTGTGGCCTCATCATGCGTCGAGGCCAAAGCAGTTCGTGAATCTGGCAAGGCCTTGTGCAACTCGAAGAAGTATGTAGGTATGTGGAGCAGCTCAGGTATCCTCCACACAACTATAGTCAAGACCAAACTGAACCAAGTGTGGGAAGTTTATAAAGATGAGGTCCAAATAAACTTGTTTAGGAGAAACACAATCTGACTTCAATCCAAATGTTTGGCTTTAAAAATGAGAATAGTCTATAATCAGAACAATCCAAATGTGGAACAAAGTAGAATAAGCTTTTAATGAAGCTGTGAAATATTAAAAACGATATCTTATGGTCCATTTTCTTTTCTACCTTTTAACTACAGGTTTTATTTTTTTATGTCAATCATGTGACTGTTACAAAGCTTTGAAAATCTGACAGAAACCATTATCTAGGCTTTAGAAAGTGGAATCTTTAGACATGGGCAGATAATGAGGCTGTGACATTACGTTTCGACGACTGAACATCTTGTGGACCTCGTGCTGCGTACGGCGAGGACTGCTGTGATCATTGGTCTCACTCCAGTCAAAGACGGGACATGTATATATTATAATATATTATATATTATAATATATATATAATTCGTTTAGGGAGCGGCCTGTTATTTGTCATGTAACGGAGAATAACCCGGGTTCTCTGAGAGATCGAGAGGATTCAGGGCCATGTTCCTGGTGAACATGCTCAACTGAGACCCCAGCCCAGAACATAACTCTTAATGAGTGTATGTCATGCATTTCTTCAGTTAAAAGGCTGAAGATCAGAGTCTTATCTGTGTTGATATTGTGTTTATGTAAAAGATTTTAGTTTCCAACAAATGCAGAATAAACTGAAATGAGTCAGGACTGCACCAGAGCAAAGAGGAATCCTGCTGAACCACATTGTGTCCGAGAGTTCCACAGTCCTCAGAGAAACGAGAGAATCAGAGCAACAAGTCTCACTGTTAGTCACTTCATTCAATATTCATTCAGTTTCGAGGAGTCACAGACATTACAGAAAACACAGAAGGCAGTGGTTTTAACAGTTTTTCCTGTAAACTCCACATAAGCTGCACCAAACAGTAATAATAAACCAAATTCAGATAAAGTTGGGACGTCTCTAGTTTACACTGGGTCATGTTTCCAGCCTGTTTATGTTCTATTGGAAATAAAATGTTTTTATAAGATTTGTAAATCATTACATTGTGTTATAATTACATTTTACAGTGTCACTGTAAAAAAGAATCTTAAGTATGGACCAGAGAGAAGTGTGTCGTAATCTCATTGTTTGTTACATATTTAAAATTCTTAAACTTACAGTAAACACGTTCACAGACGAAAGGTTATACGAGTAAAAAAATGTTGTGCTCACAAACTACTGCTTATGGTTTTTAGACATTTCATCACCTTCTCATCCCACTTAGAGGTCATGTGACTGGAGCCTATCCCAGCGGGCTTGGGTCTGAAGGTCATGTGACTGGAGCTTATCCCAGCGGGCTTGGGTCTGAAAGTCATGTGACTGGAGCCTATCCCAGCGGGCTTGGGCCTGAAGGTCACGTGACTGGAGCCTATCCCAGCGGGCTTGGGCCTGAAGGTCACGTGACTGGAGCCTATCCCAGCAGGCTTGGGTCTGAAGCAGGGTACAGTCGCAGTGGTTGCTGGGTTTAGAGAGATATTACTTTTTATTGATATAATCCAATGATCATTTGTATTTGAACCCACAAAAATCAATTTGCATTAAATAAAAGAAGCCACCAATATCTGCTTTGAAACAACAGTTATTGAAACGTGACACTGAACCAAACAAAGAGCTGTGGAGCGTGCACTGTAAATGCTCACAGTGCAGCGCCCTGGACTTGTCTCTGGGACCTGACGGATCAGGTTCAGGTGTGAAATCTGTTGAGATTACAGTTTACACTAGACTCACGTTGGTATTGTCTTTGTTACTCGTCTTTGTTCTGGAGGAAACCACTATGACTGAGTCGTTTAAATGAAGTTAATGAAACATCTCAGAGGAATGTGGCCCCAGCACGAGCCCAAAGTTTGACTCAAACAGGGTTCATTTAAACCTAAACCAGAACTAATTCAAGTTGAATAAATCTGTTTAAATTGAATAAAACACACATTTAAACTTTATTTAGCCAGGAAGGTCCCAATGAGATTACAAATGTCTTTCTGAAGGGAGTCCTGAGTTAAACTCAGAGCAGGTGTGTTACAGCAGAGTTCAGAGGTGACTCCAGCTGAGTGAGTCTGTGTCTGTGACAGAACTGAGGTTTACCTGAGGTAAAGTAATAACAGGTGCGTTGTTTACCTGGAAGAGGTGTGATATATCAATCATTTATTATTACATTTCATTATTGCACAACTCTTAACACTTCTTACAGAAAATACAAATACAGACGTAAGAGTAAGTGCCAGTGCTGTATCAGTCTCTCTCTCAGACACCTGTCGGGCTCAGGTGTCGCTCTCAAACAACGCTCTGAGATAAAACAGGAATCTGAACCGAGAGGAAAACCAGGAACGAGGAGAATGTGGACACAGACCTGCTTTAGACCAGGTCTAAACCTGTGGCCCCGTGCACACTCAAGACCACGTGCACACTCCAGGCCCCGTGCACACTCAAGACCACGTGCACACCTGTGGCCCCGTGCACACTCCAGGCCCTGTGCACACTCAAGACCACGTGCACACCTGTGGCCCCGTGCACACCTGTGGCCCCGTGCACACCTGTGGCCCCTGCACACCTGTGGCCCCTGCACACCTGTGGCCCCGTGCACACCTGTGGCCCCTGCACACCTGTGGCCCCTGCACACCTGTGGCCCCGAGCACACCTGTGGCCCCTGCACACCTGTGGCCCCTGCACACCTGTGGCCCCTGCACACCTGTGGCCCCTGCACACCTGTGGCCCCTGCACTATCCGATATGGTCTGATAGAGAATCAAAGAGGATGGGCTGTGACTCTGGCGCCGCAGACACACTGTTAAAGAGAAGTTTCAAAATATATACATTATTTATATTTAATATTGAGATATTTTCTCTGTTGCCTCAGTTTCAGTGCCGTCTCTGGAAGATGTTGAAACCTCGGTCGTCGGGGCCTGGCTCTAGACTTGTGGTCCAACCTGTTCCTCCGGTTCCAGACCTGGTTTAGACCCGATTCAGGCTTTTAAGTGGCTCGTGAAGGCTTCACGCCTCTCACAACCTGTCGGGTCCACACCTCAGTGAGTAAGACCAGACTTCCACAGAGCCTGCAAGACTTAGACACACTTAGACCTGAGCTGACGGACCAGGTTTTCACCAAAACGGTGAGTGAATCAGATTTTAATCACTTTTCAGCAACTATTGGATTTAATAAGAAATTCCCTGGATTTGAAAAGGTTTTATTTGTTGCTTTATGTGTAAAAAGATTTCTACTTTAACCTGAAAAACCAAAGCCTTCAGGTGTTTCTCAGGATTCTCTAAAACTCAGTAAAGAATTTCCTGGATGTACAATATTTAGATTTTTGTACTTCTTTGTTATTTTGGAGAAAAGGCTCTTAAAATCTCATTAAACCGTCTTTGTTTGAAAAGGCGTTGGGTAAACTGTTGCCTACTTTAAAAAAAAGTTTTACTCATGTATCTCAAACTTTCCAAACAAAAGAATATGGTTAATGGCAGGTCTTCAGGTTGTTTAGAACGGCTTTTAGATTAAATTAAATTAGTTTAGAAGCCTGTTTTTAGATCACAGCAAATATGTGGTCATTTTATTTTCAGTTGGAAGCCAACTTGTGTCAAAACAATGTGGATAAAGCTTGTAGAAGATGGAAAAAAGTTGATTTTATTATTATTCTGGGTTATTCTGGTTATTCTGGGAGTCCTTTATGAGGAAGCATTTTGAAATGTTAAAAGTGAACCTTTAAGACGTGAGGGAAACACGTCTTGTGTTGCTGTTCTGCTGCGGCCTCTTGACTGCTTTGTGGAGACACCTCTGGTGAACTGTTGTGGTTCTGCTCGGGTCATGGGCCGCTCTGGAACTGTATTCAACCTGGATTTACAGTCTTTTCATTTGAAATCATGCAACATAGAGCTGCTTTGGTTAAGATTACTGGGGTTTTATCAAAATTGAGGCTAGATTATTGCCATAAAATATGAAATATAGGCTTAATAGCTTTGTTACTTTTTACATTTTAAGCTTTTCTTTACAAATCCTTAAAAACATTAAATTGCCTTTTTTAGAGACAGGAGGGGGTTGTTCTGTTTCTTTACTCTGTCTGTAAAAATATATTCCAGGAAAGATCATATCCAACAGTTTATTGACTGGTGACTCTTTTTTTGGAGCCTTTGTGGCCTTGGGGCTAAAGCTGACACTGAACTGTTCGTTTTGGTCAATAACTTTCTGGTTCTGTTTGATGTTTGGAGATTTTTAATTTAGTCTTTGTTGTTTGAAACAATGCAGTCCCACTTAAAGCCACAGGGTGTCCCTCTTCAGGGACGTACATATGAACGGATATAGACAGCTTTTTATTAAAACTAATGCAGTTTTGGGCTGATTTTAAGTTTGTTTTTAACCCAGTCTCAACCCAAGTTCTCCAAAAGTGGAAGAAAAGTACAGCTTTGTCAACAACAATAATAATAATAATAATAATAATAATAATGTATGTTCTTAGTCTCGCCTGCTGCTTCTAAAAGGGGTTTGGTTCTATTTGAGTCTAATTTCTTCTATTTTAAATTTATTTTTGAGTCATAGTGATTTTGAATTCAGCCTGTAATTTGGATTTTTTTATGTTTACTTTTATTTTTGGATAAAAAATTTGTGACTTAAACTTATAATAAAGTTGATTGGACTTTTTAACTGGTTTGGTGTATTTATCTCCCTTTTTGAAGATTTACTTTTACTTTTTGGTTCATAATCGGATCTCAGCTCAAAGCAGTGAATTTAAAGCATTCTAACCTGGAGCTGGTTGTATTTCAGATTTGTTTTCTCTGAACTTTACTCCAGACATATTATTGCTGCTTTGATTTTTGGGACAGCTCTAGTTTTGGTTTTGGATTGATTTTGATATTCCAGATAGAGTTTCATTAATTTAACTGTCCTCGTCTCGAAAGGATCAGGAATGAGGTCGGTCTGAATGTTTTTCTCAGAAACACAGAACTTAACACTGTTGTCGTCAGATCAGAGTCAAAGAAACCACTTGGATTTCACTCAGTTTTCTGCTTTTTTGAAAAACACAACCTGTTTTTAAAGATAAACCTCCTGCACAACTTCTTCCTGAACAGGCTTCTGTTTTATTTTGAAAAAACATCCACGTTTTACTCACATAAAACACAAAGAAGCTTTAAGTCCTAAAAAATAAGGTTAAAAAATTAAATAAAAATAAAACCCTTTTGCACAACTTTTCTTTCAGGAATAATACATCTCATTTATTTAGACACTCAAATATGTTTTTTTTATATCGGCTTCAGTTCTTTAGTAACAAGTGTTCTCAGCTCTGAAGGTTGAATCAAAGAAATCTAAGAACGTCTTTCATTGACTGAGAAGTGTTTTGTGTTTAAAGCGTTTAAAGGTTTAAGGCTCGCTTCAGAGAACGAGGTGATCTGAAAACTGAACTAAAGAAGAAATAAAAGAGAAACTCTGGACTTGGGCTGTTCTCTGGGATCATCTCTAAACTTGGTCTTGGTCCAGTGTAAAGCGGTTTAACGACTCCTTTTGGTTTTGGCTCATTTCTAATTGTAATTACGTTGTTGTTGTCACGGGTTTGTTCTCGAGGCATTAATCCGATCGACGCCCTTTAGTTTCACTGTTTGACTGTGTTTGGTTCTGTCAGAGTCACACCCAAAGCACTCAGCTGATCAGAGAACAGTTGAATCATGGAAAACGAGGAAGGAATGAAGGAAGGGTGGTTGAAAATATAATACGTATTATTATGTTGAATAACCACAGGCTAAGAACCATCGAGTTTATCTGACAGAGTGAAGGCTGACACTGAAATAGACGGAGCTCAATCAAGCTCAAGTTGAGTAGTTTTTAAACATACAAAAGAAAAGTGAAAAATAAATCGACCATAAGTTTATAAAGTCAGCCTGCTTCAGAGTTTAGATTCAGGAACTGCCAATGAGACAAGCGGCAGGTTTTAAAGCCTGTTGTAGAGGTTTGGTGCTTCATCCACAAGTGTCTATTTAGGACTCAGCAGCATTTGTGAGGCTCCTAAACTCATCCATCATGAACCAAAATGACTGACCTGTTGACCCTCGTAGTGTTAGTAAACAACAGTTTTACACTGTAAGTTAAAGATGACTGCAATACATTTTCAATTGACAAATTAGCATTAGCTCCAAAAACTTAAATTGAGCAAAAACAAGATGGTTTTAGGAAAAGATAGACATCATGTGTTCAACATCAGGGTCTCAAAGAGAACATTAGAGACTGGCTCCATATTTTTAGCTAAAGGCTACATCAGCTAAATGCTACATCAGCTAAATGCTACATCAGCTAAAGGCTACATCAGCTAAAGGCTACATCAGCTAAAGGCTACATCAGCTAAAGGCTACATCAGCTAAATGCCACATCAGCTAAAGGCTACATCAGCTAAAGGCTACATCAGCTAAAGGCTACATTAGCTAAAGGCTACATCAGTTAAATGCTACATCAACTAAATGCTACATTAGCCTTCATTATGTCCTTCATTTGCTTTTAATCTGTAGTTTTTCTTGTGAATAACACAGTTTAATAAAAGATGATGAACTCTTGTTAAAATGGGACCTGGTTTCACTATGTTTCCTTTAGTAAACATATTATAAACTTTAATTGGACATTTAGGCGACTCTTGATTTTAATCCAAAGTCGGGTCTAGTCCACAGCTGACTCATTAGTCCACTTTTTTCTTGTGATTGGATGAAAACATGTCTCATCTGTAGTTTGTGAATCCCTGTCTGATCTAACAAACCTCCTGGAGGTCCTGAGTCTTGAACTGGACTCAGACGTAGACTGTTCCCTGGTCTTGAGCCTGTATTTTACTCGACACATTTGTTAATGAGCTGTGAATATGTTTTGGGTGTGGACTGGGTGACAAGACAGAGAGAAGGAGTCACAGCTCAAACCTGACCAGGTTTGAGAAACATGTGACCGAAGTCGGGCGTGGCTCTGGGTTCATTCTGTTTTCTGCAACAATAACAACGATACAAACACAACTGAAGTCACGAGGTATTATATTAATATAATATATATTCAGTATTTGTCCAAAAAACAAGAATTGAGAAAAATGGACGCTGTGAACAAGCCAGATGTAACTAGTTATAATCGAGGAGTAGCTCTCAAACTCATTGAAAGGCATGTGCAGAAGAGGTTACAATTTGCCAAAGAACACATCAACTGGTCTAAAGAGAAATGGAGGAACATTTTGTGACTGGTGAGAGTACAATTGTTCTTTTTGGTCCAAGGGCCACAGACAGTTTGTGAGACGACCCCCAAACTCTGAATTCAAGCCACAGTTGACAGTTCACAGTGAAGACAGTGAAGACAGTGAAGACAGTGAAGCAAGCATCATGATATGGGCATGTTTCTCCTACTATGGTGTTGGGCCTATTCATCACAAACCAGGGATCATGGATCAGTTTGTATTTGTCAAAATACTTGAAGAGGACATGTCCTTGAAATGTTTGTTTCAACAAGACAATGACCCCAAACACATGAGTAAACGAGCAAAGTCTTGGTTCCAAACCAACAAAATTAATGTTATGAGTGGAATACCAGCTGAGAGCCACAAGTTGGTGCCACACAGATGTGAAGCAGTTTTAAAAAAACTAAATATTAGTGATTCACAGGATTGCTAAATCCTAAAAAAAAAAAAAAAAACGTTTGTACAAAATAGTTTTGAGTTTGTACAGTCAACGGCAGACACTGCATTTTTTTGAACACACCCCTTTGAACTAATTGCCCAATAGCACAGCCTTAAGAGCGTGTATATCATGAATGCTGGGTCTTGTTTGTTTTCTGAGAATCTACTGCACCTACTGGGAACTTGTTTGCCATTTAGCAATAAAAAATATACTAAAAACCTGGATTATTCTGGTTAGTCACATTGTACTGATATTATTTTGAACAATACTGTAGGTCAGCGGCCACGTGCAGTGAGCAGAGAAACAGAAGGATGTGGAGAAGTGCAGTAAATATAGCAAAGAAAGGGACACGAATGTTTTGATCTTGGCGAAAAGGTGACAAATTTTGACAATAAACCAGGACTAAACAGGGTCTAAATCAGGACTAAACCAGGTCTAAACCAGGTCTAAACCAGGACTAAACCAGGTCTAAATCGAGTTTAAACCAGGTCTAAACCAGGTCTAAACCAGGTCTAAATCGAGTTTAAACCAGGTCTAAACCAGGACTAAACCAGGTCTAAACCAGGTCTCTCCTGACGACGGAAAACCTATGAAAAAATTAACTCTGTTAAAAAGACATTAACACCAGAGTTTTCTGTAACTCTAAAGAACATGTAAGAACATCTTGGCTTCAGATCAGTTTTCATCGACACATTAACAGTGTCACCAGGTCAGTGTTTTTCCTTCTTAAATCCATCTTTAGAATCAGAGACTTTGTATCTCTGTCCTGCCTTTAGTGCAGTTCTCTGACTCCATCAAAAATCAGTTAAACGTCTGCAGCTCGTGTTCTGACCAAGACATTCTCATATTACAGCTGTTCTCAAGTCACATTCTACAAAGCTCTACATTAAAGCTCTACTGACTCCAGCCTCCAATCTTCTGCTGAAGCTGCATTTATTCATTATGATCCAAATAAATGCACCAACAATATCCTCTTTTAATAGGAGACTCAAAACACCTTTTCTCACTTGTTTATTAACGACAACTGTAATACACCTGTTCATGAGGTACATTCAATTATTCATTCATTATTTCATTTTTTTTCTGCCTTTATTTTGTTTATTTCTTTATTTAAAAAAAAAAACATTGAGTGAAACTAAACTACAGCTGAAAACACGCCCATATTATTTTAAATATTTTTAGAGAAAAGTATTAAAGTCTAAAAATCAAAGACCGAAAAAGAAGGTAGTGATAATAACCACGGTTCTGTGAAAATGGTAAGATGAATGAAGCAGTATAACTTTGGGTTCTGGGTTGAGACTGGTTGGATTTTGTTCTGGACCGAGCTTTTGCCGAGCCTTCGAGGAGCGGGCGGTATGTTGAGAAACCAACTCGTTCACATTATTTCACTGTTATTCATACTTTGTACATTCCTCACTCGGAGGGAGCAGGTCCTGGCAGCGGCCACCAGATTCCTCTTAGGTGAGGCGGGCGTGGGCGTCGCTCTGTGCAATGCTGCAGGTATGAACAGGTGTGCACACCGGGTCGAAATCTGGACCAGTACCAAGTCCAGTCAAAGTCCAGTCTGATTAAAACAGCGCCCTATTCGCTGCCTGTTATTCCATCGCTCTGTTTCATCGCTGACTATAAAATCTGAATAAAATATTTTAGGATAAATAACTCTCCTTTTTAACGACAGCAGCTGTTATTTGTCTTCTCCAGAAAAAGTTGTGTTCTTAGAAGTAATCTGTTGAACAATTCTTCTCAGAACCAGTGAAAAAGGTTATCTAAATCTGTAGTGGAAACTGGAGCCTAAATGTATTCAATAAATTACAAAAAACATGAAACTAGATGGAAGATGCAGGTGATTGGGTCATTTGTCCCTAAAGCACGTGTCTTCAGCAGTTTTTAAATATCTGTTCAAAATATCTTCCAGAATATGACGTCAAATACAATGCTACAGAGTCATATCATGATTGTAAAAACAAAAGAGGACCGACAATGGTCATTTCCAGATTTCTACCTGTTCTACCTGTGACCTCAGTGTCAGACCTGAGATAAAACATGGTCTAATGATGAGCAGTGACCTCTCAGACGACAGGGACAAGTGCTCAGTTTACACTAAAACAACACTTTTTAAAGGTTTCCGTGTCGCTCGGTTCACTTGTGGAGTTACAAACTGACCAGAAGACTTACAGTTGGACAAATGACCGTATGAGGAGCTGCTGAAGGTCAAATGTCTGATATGTCTCTGATGCGTCTTTTTTTTTTTGTGCAGAACTGTGAACTCACAAAATGACATTTCTGTCCTGAGATCAGCTTGGTTAGATTTACACCGAAAATGTGGATTTTTAGTGTTTTTCCAGTACATTCTTAGTATAAACCTATGTTAGTCCATGAAGTGCTTCTGTAGCTCAGGGTCAGAGGGTATTAGGAGCCATTACTGTCTCTTGATTTGTTTTTATTGTTTGTTGAACTTTGTCGTGTTATGTTATATCTAATGTCATCTTGCTCTGTTTCTTGTTTTTTTTTTCAGAATTGGTTGCTGTTGGAGCTTCTCTCATGTGGATGTAAAAAACACAAAACACAATGGTACGTAAAGAGGCTGTACATTATTCATTGATTAAATAAGAATCTGGTTTAATATTGTTTTAGTCCAGGGTTCACGGATGAGCCAAGGCTGAGTTTAGTCTGACTTAGTCCAGTGCTTTAGTCTTGGTTCTGTCCTAGAGAACTACTGCATTAATCTGAGATAAGATTAATCCAATGGTTAGGTTTTACCCTGGTTTAGTCCGGATTTAGTCCCAGTTAAGTCCTAGTTTAAAATGTAATAAATGTATTTTGTATAGAACCGGTTGATTCATTTCAAATGCACACATCATAAATGTCAGCTTCTAAATAAATCTCTATATCTGACAAATGTATCAGTAGCTTTATAAATGTCCATAACTACTGTAATAACTGTCTGATTGTGTTTTCGGTGTAAACGCAGAGTGCAGAAATGAACACGAGAACGTTTTCTGAGTCGTTGGTCCTGGGCGACTCGGACCACGGCGTCGTTATCACAGACATCACAGACGAAGGCTTGGCCAAGAGCTCTGGGCTACGAGCAGGTGATGAGAAGTGTTCAGTTTATAAATCCAAGAAGAGAAATCTGAATGTAGTTTTGTTCTGAAAGTGTGTTTAACTGGCTTCATTAACACATCTACTATTATTAATGAACTATTTCTCTAAATAAAATGAGCACCGTATTTTTAACGTGCTTTTACTTTGAAATGTAAAGTGGAAAGGATAGTCATTATAAAAGATTGTGTCTCAATTGTTCAGTTTAGAAAAACAACAATAATAATAGAATTGCCGTCAAAACATTTTACTTTTGGTTATTTTTAGTTTCAATAAAAAATGCAGAAAAAAGTGTTTGTTCTGGGGATTTGTAATTTATTTTAAACTGAAATTAAAACATTATATAAATTATTTGAAAAGAAGAGATCTCAAAGACACTAATTATTTTGTAATTATATTTTTATATAAATTACTGCAGACTACTACATCCAAATATGAACTGTGTCTTTTATAGTGTTGCTAGAAAAAAATTGTTATAAAATGCTCAGTTTAACTTCAAGAACAGAAACTAAATCTCAGCTGCATTTTAAACACGTCTGTTTGCTCTTTCTGCAGGTGATGAGATCGTAGCGGCCACTATCCAACTGGACCATCTGAACAAAACCGAGGTCATGAACATCCTGAAGGCGCTGGAGCCGTACGACAACAACATGAAAGTCCTGACAAAGAAAGAGCTCGGGGCCAGCGCAGGAATCGGCTCTCTGGACCTCAACCGGGTATTTTCTCTCTCAGCTCGTCAGTGGAGATCTTTCTGGGCTTAGTGCTAACACCCGAGGACTAAGAATAACTCCAAATGCACCAAAAACCTGACTAGAAAAGGACAAACTTAGAACGGGTGTTTACATTTCACTTTGCCAGATGTACTGTAACTTTTCTCTCTCTCAACAAATGTTAGCATAACATAATAACGTTAGCATTTAGCCACAGCCTACAATTAGGGTGAATATGCATAAACATGGCCGTACATAATCTTTTACAAAAACTGATGTTATAATAAAATATATATCCTGTAAATATCAGTGTGCCAAGACAATAATAAAGAACAGTCATGTCCAGTTCATCCAGTCCTCCAAAACATTTTTGGAAAAACATAATAAAACATGCATATATAAATAGAATATACTTCTGGACATATATTTTAGCCACTGTCCGTTCACAGCCTCATTGGGAATGGTCCTGAGAATGGTTTTATTAATGAACATTAGAATAAATATATATATATATATATATATATATATATATATATATATATATAATGCCAATTACTTACTTACTTTATACTTTATTTGTCCCCATAGGGCAATTGGTTTTGCAGCAAGATAAACACAGAACAATCACAGATGCACAAACACAAGACAAAAAACACACAAGAAACACCCAATATAACAGGCCCTTGCTAAAGCAAAGTAAATCTGACAATTTCTACAATATAGTAAAGTAACGCCTCCACAATCCACCCCATTCAGCAACAACATCATCAAAAACACTATACATATTATAATAATAATAATAATAATAATAATAATAATAACCCCACCATTATTCAAAGTCTATCTACTCCTTCGGGCTGAATTTATGAACAAGATGGCTCGACGAATGAATGCTTATATCTGTTATTCAATGAACATTAGAATTAACTATAAACTATATAGATATATATAACATCTTGAACTCAACTTGTCTGGAACTCAACAATTAGTCGCATGTTGTTGTTAATATTATTTTTCATTAATTGTGTTTTAGTGTGTCTCGTTCAAATTAATATCTGAGTGTGTATATTTGTCAATAATCTACAGTCCTATATGTATTAGTAGTGTTGTTTTATAGCTATAGACAACAGTAAGAACATATCTTTGCCCGCCAAACTTTAGGGTGTAAAAAAGCCAGTGTCCCCCACAGTTATGAGGCCAATTTCATTATTAACTATTAATATATGCTCTTGTCTTTGTGTCCCACAGATGCTGAACAAATCCCTGGAGGCAACAGCTGAAGCTCCATCCGTTTCCACGAACGGCTTGGACCTAAACGCCAAAAGCAGTTTAAGCGGACAACTCAAAGCTCCCACTCTCAACGGAGACCTTCCCGGGCTTCATCTTAACAATCCAGACCTAAAGGCAGATCTAAAAGCACCAAAAGCCTCGGTAGACATTGACAAACCTGAACTTAAGACAGGCGAGTTGAAGTACAAAACCCCCAAATTCACAATGCCGACTTTTAACCTACCTCCAATTAACAGCCCTGACCTTTCAGGGGATGCAGACGTCCCTTCTGTAAAAGCTAATGTAGAAGCGCCTGGCGTCAACTTATCCGCTCCAAAGGTCGACCTGAAAACTCCAAAAATGGATCTAAATGGGCCAAAAGTGAACCTCGATGGCCCTGATTTGAACGCAGAAGCCCCCGATATAGGATTGGAAGGGCACTCCAATGGAATTAACTGGCCACATCTCAAATGGAAAGGCAAAGCTAAAGCACCGGACGCTGACTTAAACGCAGATTTATCTTTGCCAGATGTTGATGCACAGGTAAAATCGCCTGGTGTAAATGTTAATGTCCCAAAAGTTAACATCGATGGCCCTGATTTGAACGCAGAAGCCCCCGATATAGGATTGGAAGGGCACTCCAATGGAATTAACTGGCCACATCTCAAATGGAAAGGCAAAGCTAAAGCACCGGACGCTGACTTAAACGCAGATTTATCTTTGCCAGATGTTGATGCACAGGTAAAACGCCTGGTGTAAATGTTAATGTCCCAAAGTTAACATCGATGGCCCTGATTTGAACGCAGAAGCCCCCGATATAGGATTGGAAGGGCACTCCAATGGAATTAACTGGCCACATCTCAAATGGAAAGGCAAAGCTAAAGCACCGGACGCTGACTTAAACGCAGATTTATCTTTGCCAGATGTTGATGCACAGGTAAAAACGCCTGGTGTAAATGTTAATGTACCAAAAGTTGACATTAATACCCGGATCTAAACGTAGATTCACCAAATGCTGACATCAACACTCACGGCGGAATAAACTGGCCACATTGGAAATTTAAAAAGCCCAAAGTCAAAGAACCAAAGATTAACGTAGACACTCCTGAGGTTGATGTGTCCGTTCCGAAAGTCGAGGCTGATTTGAACGCCCCAGATGTTGATGTTAATTTGCCAAAAGGTGACCTAGACATAAATGCTCCTAAGGTAGACGGAGAATTACACGGCGGTGGAATTCACTGGCCACATCAGAAGTGGAAGAAGCCCAAGGTTCCCAAAGCGGACATTGACGCAGACGTAAGCACGCCAGATTTGAATTTGTCCGCTCCCAAAATTGACGCAAATATAAACGCACAAAAGCCAACTTAGAGCTTCCAGAAGCTGACATTAAAGGTCCTGATCTCAATTTAGACGGACCTTCAGGAGGAATCAACTGGCCTCACTTAAAACTGAAAAAACCCAAAGTGCCCAAAGCAGATTTAAATGCTGATATTAACGCTCCACATGCCGATCTCTCCCTTCCAAAAGTTGATGGGGACTTGAATCTTAAGGCACCAAGTGTTGACGTCAATGTTCCCAAAGCTAATCTTGACGCAAAAGTTGACGCTCCAAAAATCAAGTTCCCAACATTGAAAAAGCCCAAGTTGAAAGTGTCCACTCCAGATGCAGAACTGAAAACACCAGATTTGAGTCTCTCTGCTCCAGATGCGTCAATTAAAGCACCAAATGTTAATGCAGCGTTACCCAAAGCTGACTTAGATCTGAAAAAACCCAACGTCAAAGGCGACATAGACTTACCAAACGCTGAATTAAATTGTCCGAGCGTTGATTTAAATGGCGAAGCACCAAAAATGAAATGGTGGAAGAAATTTGGCACTTGGAAAAAGCGAGACCTTGACACTGATCTATAACCTACCTAAAGGGGACGTGGAATTACCAAACGTTGACACAGATGTTAAAATCAACACTCCTGACCTCAAAGCTGACTTGGAAGGTCCGGATGTAGACATTAACGCCCCCAATCTCGACATAGACCCACCGAAAGTGGGGGCTAAACTCCCAAAATTAAAAATGCCAAAGTTTAAAACAAAAGTAAAGGGACCTGAGTTGGATGGAGACTTAGATGCTAATGTCAACGTGCCAAAAGCAGATTTCAAAGCGCCAAATTTAGAGTTAAACACCCCTGATGGCAAAGTTGATGCGCCACATCTTAATCTTTCCTTACCAAAAGGAGACATTGACTTGCCAGATGTTGATGCCAAAGTGAAGCAACCAAAAGGCAAGTTCCCTAAATTTAGCTTGACAGGTCCGAGAGTGAAAGGACCGGCTGTAAATGCAGATCTGAAGACTCCTGAAGCGGAAATGTCGCTTCCGAACCTTAACTTAAAAACACCCGAAATCAAGGGAGACATCTCCGCTCCTAAATTAAATTTAGACTTACCTGATGCCAAACTTGACGCTCCAAATTTAAAATTGAATGCACCAAAAGTTGACCTTAACACGCCAAACATCGAAGGTGATCTGAACGCACCGAAGGTAGAAGGAGAAGTACCAGATATTGGCAGTAAAATCAAAATCCCTAAAATTAAGTGGCCAAAATCTATGAAAGCGCCAAGTATTGATGCAGATTTAGATGCAACACCAGATCTCAATGTGAAAGCACCAGATGTGAATCTTGAAGTGCCAAAAATTGAAGGCAAGCTTAATGCTCCTAACCTAAACTTAGAGGCGCCCAAAGTTGAAGGGCCAGATGTTCCAAATCTTGATGCAACTGGAAAAATCAAACTACCAAAAATCAAATGGCCAAAAGGCAGTAAATCTATTGACGCAAATTTGGATTTAGATGCCAAAGTGCCTGATGCGGACCTTAATTTCAAAACACCACATCTAAATCTTGAGGCACCCAAAATTGATGGTAAAATTGCATCTCCAGATCTCAACCTAGAAGCACCTAAGGTGGATTTGAAAGGCCCAGACATGAGCGTTAAGACTCCAGATGTAGATGTAAATGCTCCCTCTGGAGGATTCAAATTACCTTCATTTAAAATACCAAAACTAAACTTTGGAAAACCTAAACTTGATGCAGATCTGAAGACACCAGAGTTGGAAGCCAAAGCGCCAGACTTGAATTTGACAGCTCCAGATTTAGATGTAAATTTACCAAAAGGAAACCTAGACTTGTCCGGCCCTGATCTTGATGCTAATTTGGACACAAAAGGGGGCATAAAGCTCCCAACTTTCAAAAGCCCGAATCTTGATCTTAGTTTACCCAAAACTGAGGTTAAGGCTCCTACTTTTTCACTTCCTCAAGCAAGTGTAGATGCCCCAGATCTTGCTTTGAAAGCCCCAAAAATTGATGCAAAAGTTTCAGCGCCAAAAATAGACACCAAACTTGAAGCCCCCAATCTGTCACTGAAAAGTGATGGACTGAAACTTCCATCTGCAGACTTAAAGGGCGATGTTTCAGGTCCAGATTTAGATCTAAGTCTCCCCAAAGCTGACATAAAAGCACCAGAACTCGACACAACACTTGGTGATTTTAAAATGCCTCATTTTAAAATGCCATCTATAAGTCCCGACATTGAAGTTCCTAGCGTTAATTCATCGCTAAAAGCTGGACTAGAGGCACCAAAAGTTGATGTAGACCTTTCTTCTGCCAACTCAAGCATCTCCGCTCCTTCTGTTGACCTTAAAGCGCCTAAGATTGAAGCGAAAGCACCTGAAATTGACGCAACTCTTCCTAGTGTTGATGCTTACGTTGAGAAGCCAAAACTGCCACATTTAAAGATGCCTAAGTTTAACTTTGGCTCCAAACCCAAAACTCCAGACGCAAATGTTGATCTGAATTTGTCAGCAGATGTTCCCAAAGTTGAGGGAGAAATTAGAACTTCGGATGTTAGCTTAGCCACGTCCGAAGTTAAGGCTAATGTTAACGAGCCTGGTCTAGAATTAGGAGCAGTTGGGGGAGTGGAAGCAGACGCAAAAAGTTCTTCAAAGATGAAATGGCCATTCAAATGGAGTCTTAAGTCAAAAAATGAAGAAGAAGAAGGAAGTGGGGTGGAGTCCGAATCAGATTTAACTAAAACTGATGAGGATGTTCCTGCGTTTGTATTCCACAGTCTGCATAAAGACAGGGATAGCTTAGGAGAGCTCAAGGACAGAATGGGTTTATCCAGAGAGACAATTAAAGAGGACAAAGATTATGTATTTAGCAAAGGAATCCGTCTGCCATTTGTGAACAACTCAACAACAAATACAGGAGCAAAGGTTGACATTTTGGAGCGGCTCAAATTGTCCAGAGAAAAATCTCTAACTCTTAGTTCCTCGCCGAACGATTCGAAAACCTTGGAAAGCCTTGGCGGGCGAGTGCTGGGGCGAGTGCTGGTGCTTCAGCAGACGCCAATACGAGTTTAGTGAGAGGCGGTACGTTTAAAATCGAGCAGCCAGATTCAGTCCTGGGCTTAATAACGCCACACGTCACCACAAATGAGAACGATAAGTTGTCCCTGGGTTTGTCGAACATGCTCGGCTTGAATGCGAAAAGCTCCAAATAAGTGGCTAAATGGAAAAATATAAATAGTGTTGTAGTAAAGACCACACCATTATAAGACTTAAAGGGAGATCCACGGCAAAAAAGTCTACGGTTACTTTCCGATTAATTCCAAACTTAGGTGGGGTCTGCTTGAGCTTGGTTAAGGAGGCAAGTGGATTTTGCAGAATTGTTCATAAATAATGTCTGAGACTGAGGTATGACCGAGTAAAAATGAGCTTGAGTTTGAGACAAAACAGGGACCGTTTTTATGACCAAGTCCTGGAAAAAAAGTATATGCCACTACTTTTCAGATTGTCACTTTTCTTTTGTTGTTTCTTTTTAATGCTACAACTACAGCTTCTTGCAAACGACACAGATTTTAAATCAGAGAAGCCTAACCATTAATATCATTCATTTTCCAGCAATATAAGATGATGTTAAAGTACTTTTGTCTTGACATTTGTAGTTAATGTGGTCAAAGTTGATGGAGTTCTATGAGACTCTATGTTCTATGTGTATGCAATGTTTTCTTGTGCACCAATCAGAAGAATTTTCAGCTAGAACTTGGTATAAGAAGTTTTAACAATTGATACACTCACAGAAATGGATCTAGTTAACGTTACTTGAGCCCAAAGCAACAACTGCAGTCACAGTTTTGAGGCTTGGCAATTTAGTCACTCTAGTCTTGCCTGAAATTAAGCTTTGTGAAGCGGAGCAAAGAACTAGATGGTGACATTGATGCAACAAATATCAAAATAAACCAACCAAAAACTCAAACTAACAAAGATAAAAATTAAACTAACCTTGTTCAGAGACGTTTGTGCCAATGACTCTCTGAAAGTGGAAACAGAAGAGAAAAACCTGGAACTTAAACATGACTTAAATCAAAGAAAACATTGACATTCCAGATACCAAGGTTTTCTTAGCAAAAACAGATAATACTTTCAACAGTAAGGGACCTTATTATTTAAGCCTAAAAGTATCATTGGCGTTCCAAGTTTGGAGGTAGGTTATAGCATCAAAGGCTGACAATACCTTCAAAGATAAGGCTGAGGTTTTCATCATAGACCAGTGAGAAACATTTACCTACATTTTAAATTCTACACTTGAATAATGCTAAAATGCTAATGGCTTAAACATCTTTTTTTCACCCTAAATCCATTTGTATCAATTGTTAAAACTCCTCCATCTCTAACTCCAGATGAAGAATCATTTTGTATGTGTATATTCCTGTTATTTATACAAGCCTTGTTTTTTTTATTTCTATAAATTGATATTTAATCAATCGATTAGTTGGAAGCATCTATTTCTGTTTTAAGTTTAATTCAAATGAGCTGTAAATTGTAAGAGATATGTTTGGTTTAATAGACAACGCAGTTCATCATCTGGTTATTTTTATTACAAATTATAATAAATTCAACATAAACTTTGAGTTGAGTTTTTGATTACTTTCATTTCTCAGTCAATGGTTCGGGTTGAGTCAACTATTGGGTCCAAAACAGCTGCTTCCCTCGATCACAATCTCATCACGGTGCACTGTTTTAGTTTTTTAATGAGTATGATTTATTGAAGACACAGTGTAAAAGAATAAAGACAGTGTTTATGACGTTTCACAGCAGGTTTTCTCATTTTCATTTATATTACACTCAAACTATTTTCATCTTTATTCAGCAACATCTTTAGTCCTTATTTCTTCACAAGGCCTTAAATTACGTAGAGTTGTATTTTTCAAACCTTTGCGTACCATCTGAGGCTGAGGTTAGTGAGGCTTTTATAATAATGACACGAAGAGAAGACAGTTTGCAGCAGATGGTCTCAGGTTGCTTGTGTTAGTGATGACGTCGTATGATCTGATGAACATTAGACGCAGACTGTGATTAGCTGTAGCTTATACAAATACTAACCATGTTTACACTTTATCTGACTCCAACAAATGCATCAGTAACCCTCTGTCATTATTACACACATCAGCAATGCAGTGTTTTCTTAATTAGGAGAAGAATTATTAGAATTATTCAGCCATGTAACCAGCCCCGCCCACAGCGGCCTCAGCAAACAGCTGGTTGGGTGTCAGGTATAATCACCCCTCTGGTATTGTTTTTCTTCTGGATTGGGTTAAACGCATGTTGTCCGTGTGCTTGGGCGGGTTTTCTCCGGTACACGCTGTCGTCTCAGTCACTTGAGGTCTGGAGAGGGCCCCGGGCGACCCCTGAGCGGCTGCCCACTGCTGACAGTTAAAGGCTGAGAATGCACTTCCTGAAGGGAATAATAAAGGGAAAGTAACTCTTTTCTGGTGTTTTAGCGGTGATTTATTCCTTTCATCCTTCTGCTCACTGCTTGTAGACTGACCAGAAGTTACCCGAATGTGGATAACAAACTTCCACATTTGGTTTGCACAAAGAACAAAAAATGTAGAGAAAATATTTTAAAAAAGACAGTTTGTTCAGGTGCCCTTCTCTGAATCAAAGCTGCTCCAGTTTTTACCACAAACTAATGAAGAGAACATTTATTTGATGAGGGTCTTGTGCTTCCATCTCTGGGGCCAGTCCTTCTCCAGCCAGCTCTGCAGCAGCCGCAGGACGTCGATGCGCTGGTAGAAGCGACACAGCTCGGTGAGTTCGGCCACAGGTTTGTGGTTGTAACGCAGCAGGAACTCGTGCGTGGGGCTGTGGCTGAGCGAACCATGGGTGCGGTCTTCGAGGAGGGTCAGTTCGTCGTAGGTCATGCCCCAGCGGCTGGCAAAGTTCTTCCAGTTCTTCACGGTGCAGTGGCTCGGGTCCAGCTTCAGCCGCAGAGAGTCCAGCAGGTCTTTGTCGTTCATCAAGTCACAGATCTTTGGAGGAGGAGCCAAAGTCAGGCAGCGGTCGCAGGGAGCCAGCAGCGCTTTGGGGAAATCTGAGGGAAAGACACTCAGGGTTCATTTAGAGCCAGATCATTTTAATCACAAGCATTTAAAGGTCAGATCCGACTAAAACCTGGTCAAATCCAACTAAAACCTGGTCAAATCTCACTCAAACTTGTTCAGATCCGACTAAAGCCTGTTCAAATCCAACTAAAACCTGGTCAAATCTCACTCAAACTTGTTCAGATCCGACTAAAGCCTGTTCAAATCCAACTAAAACCTGGTAAAATCTCACTCAAACTTGTTCAGATCCGACTAAAACCTGGTCAAATCTCACTCAGACTTGTTCAGATCCGACTAAAACCTGTTCAATCAAAAGTGCCTGATGTTGTTATACTTTCCACCTCCAGGGGGCGTAAATGTGAGCTCAGAAAGTTAAATGTTTTGGTAAAGCCAGACCCTCGTCCTTTAAGCATCATGTGAGGAGTTGTACCTGGGGAAGTGGAAGAAGGGCAGCTGCAGTCCTCCAAGTCCTCCACCGGCTGCACACACACAAATCAAGTCAGAAATGTTTATTAAACCTTTTATCTGAAGTTTGACAAAGATTTCATATCAAGACTATAGCATGTAAACTTTAAAAGAAGCTAATATTGACATTACACTGAGATTTGATGATTATTGAAGCTTTAATAGTATAATATATTTGCATTTCAATTAGTTTTTCAATGGTATGTGATTCAAAAACAGCAGTCAAGACCTTCTGTTCAAAATAGTTTTAAATGAATGAATAATGTCTTTTTATTTATTCTCTGCGTCATTTTAAAGCATACGTTTAAATCCATTTTAAACAAGTCTAAGTCTGTGTTAAACCACTGAGGGCTCACACAGAGCTGGTCATAATTGGTTTCTTAAATAAATGTACTCACTTTTGTCTCTTCAAACATGAACTTAATGTATTGTGTTATAGATTAATATTGCAATGTTAAAAAAAACGAGAGAACTCTAAACGTGAAAACACTTTGACATTAATTTTTCTTCCCACTCACAAAAACCACATCTGAGGACTTCTCATGAATATTTCACTGACGCAGAACAACAGCTAAAACGCAACATTTCCGTCTCGCTCAAAGAAATACGGCACAGGAGCGGCTGTAAAAGGAAGGAAGTGGTAAACAGGTTATTTTACATTGGAAGGCGGTTGAAAACTTTTTGGTAAAAACCCTTCAGCCTCAACATTTGTCATAATCTATTTCTGAGGAAGACAATGAATGAATGAATCATCTAAATATTACTAATCAAACATTTACAGTGGCAAGAAAAAGTATGTGAACCTTTTGGAAATTCCTGGTTTTCTGAATAAATTTGTCCTTAAAATGTGATATTTTTACATTTTAGTCATTTAGCTGACGATCTGATCTTCATCTAAGTCAAGGGTATTAACAATTTAACATTCAACATTCAAATTGGCAGTGGAAAAAGTAAGTGAACCCTTGGAAACACTAACTGGTTGACCCCCCCTTGGCAGCTATAGTGCCTTGCGAAAGTGTTCGGCCCCCTTGAACTTTGTGACCTTTTGCCACATTTCAGACTTCAAACATAAAGATATGAAACTGTACTTTTTTGTGACGAATCAACAACAAGTGGGGTGCATGTGGCAGAGTGGTTAGCACTCCTGCCTCAAAGCAAGAAGGTCGTGAGTTCAAAACCCGACCGACTCAAACATTCTCGGCCGACTCCGGTCTTTCTGTGAGGAGTCTGCATGTCCTCCACGTGTTACTGTGGGTTCGTTCCGGGTACTCCGGCTCCTCCCACCGTCCAAAAACATGCATGTACAGGTTAATCGGCAAATCTAAAGTGTCCCTGGTGAATGAATGTGAGAGTGAATGGTTGTCTGTCACTGTCTGTCTCTAAATGTTAGCCCTGCGACTAACTGGCCACTGTCCAGGGTGAACCCCGCCTCAGGCCCAAAGCTGCTGGGATAGGCTCCAGTTACCCGCGACCCCTAACAGGACTAAGCATTAGAAAATGAATGAATGAATCAACAACAAGTGGGACACAATCATGAAGTGGAATGAAATTTATTGGATATTTCAAACTTTTTTAACAAATAAAAAACTGAAAAATTGGGCGTGCAAAATGATTCAGTCCCTTTACTTTCAGTGCAGCAAACTCTCTCCAGAAGTTCAGTGAGGATCTCTGAATGATCCAATGTTGACCTAAATGACTAATGATGATAAATGTAATCCACCTGTGTGTAATCAAGTCTCCGTATAAATGCACCTGCACTGTGATAGTCTCAGAGGTCCGTTTAAAGCACAGAGAGCATCATGAAGAACAAGGAACACACCAGGCAGGTCCGAGATACTGTTGTGGAGAAGTTTAAAGCTGGATTTGGATACAAAAAGATTTCCCAAACTTTAAACATCCCAAGGAGCACTGTGCAAGCGATAATATTGAAATGGAAGGAGTATCAGACCACTGCAAATCTACCAAGACCTGGCCGTCCCTCTAAACTTTCAGCTCATACAAGGAGAAGACTGATCAGAGATGCAGCCAAGAGGCCCATGATCACTCTGGATGAACTGCAGAGATCTACAGCTGAGGTGGGAGACTCTGTCCATAGGACAACAATCAGTCGTATACTGCACAAATCTGGCCTTTATGGAAGAGTGGCAAGAAGAAAGACATTTCTTAAAGATATCCATAAAAAGTGTTGTTTAAAGTTTGCCACAAGCCACCTGGGAGACACACCAAACATGTGGAAGAAGGTGCTCTGGTCAGATGAAACCAAAATCAAACTTTTTGGCAACAATGCAAAACGTTATGTTTGGTGTAAAAGCTACACAGCTCATCACCCTGAACACACTGTCCCCACTGTCAAACATGGTGGTGGCAGCATCATGGTTTGGGCCTGCTTTTCTTCAGCAGGGACAGGGAAGATGGTTCAAATTGATGGGAAGATGGATGGAGCCAAATACAGGAGCATTCTGGAAGAAAACCTGATGGAGTCTGCAAAAGACCTGAGACTGGGACGGAGATTTGTCTTCCAACAAGACAATGATCCAAAACATAAAGCAGAATCTACAATGGAATGGTTCACAAATAAACATATCCAGGTGTTAGAATGACTAGTCAAAGTCCAGACCTGAATCCAATGAGAATCTGTGAAAAGAACTGAAAACTGCTGTTCACAAATGCTCTCCATCCAACCTCACTGAGCAAAACTGATAGAGACGTACCCCAAGTGACAGCTGTAATCGCAATAAAAGGTGGCGCTACAAAGCATTAAGTTAAAGGGGCTGAATAATTTAGCACGCCAATTTTTTAGTTTTTTATTTGTTAAAAAAGTTTGAAATATCCAATAAATTTCATTCCACTTCATGATTGTGTCCCACTTGTTGTTGATTCTTCACAAAAAATGACAGTTTCATATCTTTATGTTTGAAGCCTGAAATGTGGCAAAAAGTCGCAAAGTTCAAGGGGCCGAAAACTTCGCAAGGCACCGCATAATCTTAATCAGACTCTTCCTGAAGCTGTGGATCAGACCTGCACATTGTTGGAGGAATTTTAGCCCATTCTTTAGCTCTGTCATATTCTTTGTTCCGCTTCAGGTCAGTCCAGAGCAGCTCTATTGGGTTGAAGTCTGGGCTCTGGCTTGGACATTCTGTTGTGGACTTGCTCTGGTGTTTTGGGTCGTTGTCCTGTTGCATCACCTTCTCCAGTTTCAGACGAACACACATCCTCACATTATCCTGAAGAATTGTCTGATTATTCTTGGGATTTATCTTCCCTTCAATGATTGAAGCTGGCCAGGCCCTGATGCAGCAAAGCAAACCCAAATCATGTTTCCTCCACCAGACTTTACAGATGGGATGATGTTTTCATGATATGCCCTTTCTACAACAGATGTAGGGCTGTAGGTGTTTTCAAAACAGTCCAATCTTAGTTTCATCAGTCCTCAAAACATTTTGCCAAAACCGTTGTGGAGTGTCTTTTGCAAACTGCAGTAAGCAGTGTCTTCCTTTGTGGTGTCCTGCTGTCGATACCCTGCTTGTTCAGTGTTTAACGTATTGTAGACTCATGAACAGAGATGTTAGCAAGTTCTAATGATGCCTTTAAATCTTTGGCTGTCCCAAAGATAGTTTGCCTGACTGTAGACTGGGGAATTTCTAAAGTCTTTGAAATAACGTTGGAACCCTTTCCAGTTTTATGTAAAGCAACAATTCTTGATCGTAGCTCTTCTTAAAGCTCCTTTTGGCGAGGCATGGCTCACATAAGTGTGTTCTTCTTGTGCAGAGCAAACTCCAAGTTTGATGGATGTTTATCAGTCAAAGAGGCTGTAGTATCATCTTAACAAGACTCAGTTCTTTTGAGGTCATTAACTCAAGGGCTCACTTACTTTTTCCACAAGCACTATGAGGTTTTTTGGTTGTTCTCAATAAAGACACATTATGTTTGTGAATACTCTGGACTTAGATGAAGATCAGATCATGTTTTAAGAAACGTTTATTCAGAAAACCATGAAATTTTAAAAGGTTCACATACATTTTCTTGCTGCTGTCTTTAGCATTGATGCAATGAAACTAATCCATTCCAAACAAATACATTTTTGAACTTTTTCTGCTGACATAAGTCCCCAGCAGAAAGACAAAACGCAGACTTACACCAGAATACAAAAAAATAAAAAAATCTGAAAACTCTATGGTTAGATGTGGACATTAAATATTATTGAGGCTGGGACTAGAAATCCACAGTAATATATTGCATTTTCATTTTTATTACATATTGAACCATTTATATAGATTATTATCTTTTTGTAATAATTTTCTCAATATGTAATAACTACAAAATGTGTTAACAGTTATTTAAAAACGTGTTGAGTCAGTTTATTACATTTTATTACATAATAAAGAGGAAGTTTGATTCCTGTTGTTACATAACGTGGTTGTACAGGCTCCTCTTTTCTGGAGACATCCTTTTAAATCATTTTAAATCATTTGTATATTTCCCTGAGCTTCCTAACATCTTATTTGGGCTACATTCTGAATATGATCTATAGTCTCACCATAACCTGATGTAGTCTGTTCGTTGAGTCTTATTGGTTTCTTTAAAAAAACAAAAAAACATTATTCCATTAATTTCTGTTTTTCAAGATGGAGTCGTGATTTTGTACAATTTCCATAAAAAACAAAAAACTATGTTTTGAAATAAAAAACAATGGAAAGAGACTCAGAATGGAAAATATAAAAGGTTAACTCAGACCAGATTAACCTCTGACCTCCGTGAGTCTGGACCTGGTCTAAGTCTGGACCTGGTCTAAGCCTGGACCTGGTCTAAGACTGGACCTGGTCTAAGTCTGGACCTGGCCTAAGCCTGGACCTGGTCTAACTCTGGACCTGGTCTAAGTCTGGACCTGGTCTAAGACTGGACCTGGTCTAAGTCTGGACGTGGTCTAAGTCTGGACCTGGCCTAAGTCTGGACCTGGTCTAAGTCTGGACCTGGTCTAACTCTGGACCTGGCCTAAGCCTGGACCTGGTCTAACTCTGACCTGGTCTAAGTCTGACCTGGCCTAACTCTGACCTGGTCTAAGACTGACCTGGTCTAAGACTGACCTGGCCTAAGTCTGGACCTGGTCTAACTCTGGACCTGGTCTAACTCTGGACCTGGTCTAAGTCTGGACCTGGTCTAAGTCTGGACCTGGCCTAAGCCTGGACCTGGTCTAACTCTGGACCTGGTCTAAGTCTGGACCTGGTCTAAGTCTGGACCTGGCCTAAGTCTGGACCTGGTCTAAGACTGGACCTGGTCTAAGACTGGACCTGGCCTAAGTCTGGACCTGGCCTAACTCTGGACCTGGTCTAAGTCTGGACCTGGTCTAAGACTGGACCTGGTCTAAGTCTGGACCTGGCCTAAGTCTGGACCTGGCCTAACTCTGGACCTGGTCTAAGTCTGGACCTGGTCTAAGTCTGGACCTGGTCTAACTCTGGACCTGGTCTAACTCTGGACCTGGTCTAAGTCCGGACCTGGTCTAACTCTGGACCTGGTCTAAGACTGGACCTGGTCTAAGACTGGACCTGGCCTAACTCTGGACCTGGTCTAAGTCTGGACCTGGCCTAAGTCTGGACCTGGCCTAACTCTGGACCTGGTCTAAGTCTGGACCTGGTCTAAGTCTGGACCTGGTCTAAGTCTGGACCTGGCCTAAGTCTGGACCTGGTCTAAGACTGGACCTGGTCTAAGACTGGACCTGGCCTAACTCTGGACCTGGTCTAAGTCTGGACCTGGCCTAAGTCTGGACCTGGCCTAACTCTGGACCTGGTCTAAGTCTGGACCTGGTCTAAGTCTGGACCTGGCCTAACTCTGGACCTGGTCTAAGACTGGACCTGGTCTAAGACTGTTTAAATCCTCGTTCCCTTGTTTCTATTGTGTTGGACTGGTTCTGGTCTTGACTCGGTCTTGAACAGATATAACCTGGTCTTTGTCTAAAAACAGTGTGTGGTGCGTTCACTGACCTGTCGTATTCTGTTGGAGCTGAGGAAAGCCGAAGACATGGAGCTGAGGTGAAGTGTCACTGCTTCTGAACAAGACACAAGTCTCGAGTGAGTTCAAACACTGAACGTTACCTGCTCTTCTCGTTGTCAGGAGAATGTTTTCATTATTACGAACTCACCGGGAGGATCTGAGACCTGAACGGGATAATTGGTCTCCAAGGACTGAAAGAGAAAAGCACAGACATGAATGAGACAGGACTGGAAGCAGAAACATGAGCGTTCTCTGAGGCTCTGCTGTGAACCTGCTCGGGCCTGTTCTCTCTGAGCTGAGGGATCACTGTCACGTCAGAGCTCTACTGAAGAGAAACGAGCAGAAACAAGTCTGGACCGAGTCTGTGTCAGCGGGTACATGACTGGAGAAGCAGACAGGAGCAGTGTGTTCTGAACGCATTAGAGGGCGTGTCCATATTCTGAGGTCATGCCCTCAAGGCTGAACTTGAACTGCTGCAGGTCAAGGTTTAAAGCACTTGGAGTGATTAAAGGGAGGGATTAAAGCTCTGTACCCCCGAGCAGGATACAAAAATATTTAAAATTGAATGTTTCAGCGACGTGCATCAGTCTGAGGACCTGCCCCTCTCAGTGACTAATAATGAACTTAAAAGTCGAAACGTATTGCTTTGTCACATGCACTTTGACTCAGTCAAACCACGCCTCCTTTTTGGACCGTTATACCCCACGTCCCAAATTATACGTGGGTATCTTGATCTGCATCATCTTTGTGTCACATGATATGGCCCTTTATTTTGACCGCACTTTATTATGTTTCCGTTCAGTTAATGCAGCCACAGAACATGCTCCTTCCTGCGGTCTGGGTCTGAAGCAGACACTCACTATTTCTGCCACAAACGTGGTGGTGTCTATGTCCTCCACAGGTTCAGAGCTGCTCGGATCTGAAAGACAAACAAGACCTGTTAGAACCAGGACTAAATTAGAAAACACACAAAGCATCACACAGACTATTCTTGGTGTGCCAGGCGCAGGTCAAAAACCGCAGAAGAAGAAAAAACACTTCCTGTCACTGACGCAGAGGAGGACGTCTCTGTGGCGTTAACTCAGTTTACTTTCAACTGAGAAGGGAAAGTGCTACATTATTCCAATATACCAGAACAAGTCCATCTAAAACCTGTTCAAGTCCATCTAAAACCTGTTCAAGTCCATTTAAAACCTGTTCAAGTTCATTTAAAACCTGTTCAAGTTCATTTAAAACCTGTTCAAGTCCATTTAAAACCTGTTCAAGTTCATTTAAAACCTGTTCAAGTCCATTTAAAACCTGTTCAAGTTCATTTAAAACCTGTTCAAGTCCATTTAAAACCTGTTCAAGTCCATCTAAAACCTGTTCAAGTCCATTTAAAACCTGTTCAAGTCCATTTAAAACCTGTTCAAGTCCATTTAAAACCTGTTCAAGTTCATTTAAAACCTGTTCAAGTCCATCTAAAACCTGTTCAAGTCCATCTAAAACCTGTTCAAGTCCATTTAAAACCTGTTCAAGTCCATTTAAAACCTGTTCAAGTCCATCTAAAACCTGTTCAAGTCCATCTAAAACCTGTTCAAGTCCATTTAAAACCTGTTCAAGTCCATTTAAAACCTGTTCCAGTCCATTTAAAACCTGTTCAAGTTCATTTAAAACCTGTTCAAGTCCATCTAAAACCTGTTCAAGTCCATCTAAAACCTGTTCAAGTCCATCTAAAACCTGTTCAAGTCCATTTAAAACCTGTTCAAGTTCATTTAAAACCTGTTCAAGTCCATTTAAAACCTGTTCAAGTCCATCTAAAACCTGTTCAAGTCCATTTAAAACCTGTTCAAGTCCATTTAAAACCTGTTCAAGTCCATTTAAAACCTGTTCAAGTTCATTTAAAACCTGTTCAAGTCCATCTAAAACCTGTTCAAGTCCATCTAAAACCTGTTCAAGTCCATTTAAAACCTGTTCAAGTCCATTTATAACCTGTTCAAGTTCATTTAAAACCTGTTCAAGTCCATCTAAAACCTGTTCAAGTCCATCTAAAACCTGTTCAAGTCCATTTAAAACCTGTTCAAGTCCATCTAAAACCTGTTCAAGTCCATCTAAAACCTGTTCAAGTCCATCTAAAACCTGTTCAAGTCCATTTAAAACCTGTTCAAGTCCATCTAAAACCTGTTCAAGTCCATCTAAAACCTGTTCAAGTCCATCTAAAACCTGTTCAAGTCCATTTAAAAAAGTTATTTAAACTGTTCAAGTCCATTTTACTCAGACAACACCAAGAGATATTGTAGTCAGTGAAAAACAAGAAAGTTTATTTATGAGGTTTTACTTCCTAATATAGAAAAGAAATTGAACATCTCAATATTTAACGGCAGAACAAAAACACAGATTAAACAGATCTTTCCAAGTAAAACTCAAGTGCTTAAAAATGGCATACGTAAAATATTTTCAAAAAAGGTATTTTCAGTAAAATGGACAAACAAAAACGAAACAAAACAAACTGCCTGAAGAGCTGCCTTCGGCTTCATCAGCGGCTGCAGCCATCCATCATTTTTGTGAAACACCTGGCGTTCGACGGCTGCGAATTCACGTTCACAACAGAGTAACGCATTTAGGCAAAAAACATCCAGTACCTTCAACAGCCTGCAGATGGCGTTATCGCCTCTTACACCCAAAAAATAAGCCACGGCAGACAAAGTCGACTTGACGTGCACAAACACAATGTAGCAAGTAATGCTAAGTGTCAGTTCAAATGTAGTTGAGTAAAGAGTACAAGTATTCAATCAAAAATGTAGTTGAGTAGAGAGTAAAAGTTACTTACTTATAGTTTTGATACTCAGTACAAGTACAAAGTAGCCAATAAAATACTTAAGTACAGTAACGAAGTACATTTACTCAAGTACTTTACACCTCTGACACATGCACACAAAATTAGTGCTTGTGCACTCTCCATCCTGACGTTATTGATTATTGATTTATAAAGGTCAAATCAAACAAAACAAACCGTCACCAGCTTCTGTGAACAAAACAGACAATATCTCTCTAAACCTAACACATCTGTAAGTCCACTGTGTGACAATGTGTGCAGCTGAAGGGGACTGTAGACCAAACAGGGTCATCACATGTATCTCAGACCCCTCTGTCTCAGACACATCGTCTCAGATACATGTGTCGGAGACAGAGGGGTCTGAGACAGAGGGGTCTGAGAATGAGGAGGAGGAGTGGGTCTTGTGGTTTGTTTCTGACAGACTTTTATTTTCAGCCTCTGTGCTGAATCATTTGTGGTCAGAAACAAATTCAAAGAGCACAAAACAAGCGCTCCTCTGATGTCAAAATGTGGAAAAGGTGTGTGTTCTGTGGTCGTCAAAGGGAAAGTAACTGACTCATACATTAACTAGTGCATGTTTCAGAAAATAATATAATATGGAAATGATATGAAAGTGACTACTGTATATTGACTTCTTCCATTAAACTTGTCCCACAGATCTCAGGTCCAGGTCCAGGTCCAGGTCCAGGTCCAGGTCCAGGTCCAGGTCCAGGTCCTGGTCCTGGTCCAGGTCCTGGTCCTGGTCCAGGTCCTGGTCCAGGTCCAGTCACTGAAGTTTAAATTCTACATGAGGTCAGAGTACTCCATCTCAGGCTCCTGTCCCGACCCATAGACCTGACCTCTGACCTCAGTTCCTCTCACTCAGATGAACTGTTGATTTTCCACAGACTGTACTCATCTTCATTTCTCTGTTTATAGGACATATCCTGGACACGTCTCTGAGCCTGTGTTCGTCCTGAGACTACATGGAAAACTCATATGTGGTGCTGCAGAAGCAGGATACGGCTGCCCAGGATTGTCTTATTGTGAATAATGGATTAAAATGGTCCAAACTGAAGAATAAGAAGCCTTTAAAACTGAAGGAAGCTGCGAGGACTGAGCCGTCGCACAAACACAAAGAGGTCTTTATGAGTCCAGGACCAGGTCTACATCAAGGTTTTAGTCGGCTCACGTCACGGAGCAGAAACTGGAGCCGGAGCAGAGCCCTGGCCTTTCTCCTGTTTCTGTCTCTGACGCTGGATTTACTCTGGATTCGGATTAGATCATCAGAGAGAAGTCAGAGAGAAACAGTGTTTCCCAAAATAAACTCAGCTCTAAAGTTAGAAGAGTCTCATCAGAGAGTGTCCACATGTGTGGCTTTGAGGCCGAGATACCCCGAACATGCCATATGATCTGGATTCTTTCAGTTTATAGATTATAGATTAAAGATCTGTAGACTGATGCTTACTCTGGAACCAGAAGGTGTTTGTGTTATGTTTGTTGGAGTAATTTAAACATAGACCCTGCTTTCTTTATTTCAACAACCAATCATGGTCGCTCCATATATCTTCTTCCCCCTCCCCAGACACTTCCTCCAGCTCCTCCGGGGGAACACCAGAGTCCCTCCTGGGTGTCGTGACCTCCAGCTCATGACCCCAGGTGAGCACAGGATAGGTCAACCGGTAAATTTGAGAGCTTTACTTTAGAACAGACCAATACATTATAACATTACTGCTTTTACACCAATCCATCTGTCACCAGAGTCTCATCCAGAGTCTCCATTCATCCTTCAGGAAGTCTCCTTTAACCCTTTTCTGACTGAGAACCATGGCCTTGGACTCAGAGGAGCTGATTCTAATCTCGGCTCCTGGAGAAGCACGTCTGAGGCAAAACTCTGTCTGGGAGGGGTTCAGTGAGGCCAAGAGGAGGGCTTTATGTGATACTTAGAAGGAAAGATTTTGGACCTCACACATTTCTAAACGTTACAATCCTGACTGTATTTACTTTGACTTTACTCCACTGTGCCATGCTCTACCTTTTCTCTCCTGCTTCAGGTTTGGACTCGTCTTTCAGGCTCAGTCTGGTGGAAACGGCAGGTGTGTGATGTGTGTGTGGCCCCTGTGAGCCGACAGAGCTGTGTATGATGTGGTTGTGTTTCATGTGCTGCAGAGAGGCTTGTGGAAACCTGTCGACACATTCCTCGAATACAGGCTTCAACAAAGCATCCAGCTCAGTCTCTAATCAAACCAGAGAGAGGTCCAGGGTTTAAAGAGGAACACAGCAGAGGAAAGAGGGTTATACACTGGGTTCAATCATTTAGACACAAGACTGGGCCAGTTCCAAATCTGTCAAATACTGATCTATTACATCAAGTTTCATCAGACATTATCAAAACACAACAGTATTTGGTTTAGGGGCTTAACTAGAGCTAACAGTTTTGGTTTCTGTCTTTAAACTAAAAGGCCACTTGTCACAACAGTTCAATGGCTCTTCTAAACTGATCAGATGTTTGTAAAAAAGGTTTCAGAAGATAGTGTTGTCTTCAGGTTAAAGAAGAGTTCCTGTTCAGAGTGAGGGCAGGATGTTGTGGTGAAGAGGAGCCGAGTCTGCGTGTATCAGAGGAAGAGGAGGGCTGGGTAAATCATTTGGTTGTCAGTGACTTTGTCAGAGCCAAAATGTCACTCTTTGTTAACCTTGAGCTGGATTCTCACAGATTAGTGAGTTCACAAACTCGTCAAAATCCATCCTGAACTGCTCCAAGCAAACTATTCTGGTCTGAACTCTGACCTTAGGCTCGTGTTCAGTGATGGTTCAGCTCTGACAGCTCTGGAGTGTTTAAGGTTTGAAGATGTAGAGCACAGTGGCTCAGTGGTACAGCGGCTGTCCAATAATCGGATGGTTGGTGGTTTGATTACTGCTCTCCACAGTTCATTCAGTTGTTGTGAATGAAATAACCTATGTGGCTCTGGTGTGAGGACGTGGGACAAGTGTCATGTTCAATGGCCTGCACTGTCCCAGTCAAATAAATAAATTGGATAAAACTGAGGCTGAAAAATCCAATCAGCCCCAGGTTTCATTTAAAGAACCTGTCCTTTTATAAACACTTTCAACAGGAGCCTCCAGATGGTCTGTGGAACAGCTCTACCAGAGTCAGGTTTGAGCCATATTTTGCAAAAACTAAACATTACCAATGTTAGAGTCAAAAACTATGGTTGAAATTATTATTAAAATCAAATTCACCAAAAAATATCTAATTTTTTACACGAGGCCACGTTTGAAACATTCTCAAACAAGAGAGAAATGTTAACAGTAAACAGCTAAATGTTTGTAGTAACGGCCTAATGTTTCATTACGGAAGGTAAAAATAACCCTGAGACATTCACAGCTCTGTTGGATATTGTGGCTTCACAGTTTTTTTTTATTAATATCAATGCTAATTTATCAACTCTTTCTGTGACTTAAACCAGGACTAAACCAGGTCTTCACCATGACTATAACAGGTCTAAACCAGGACTTAACCAGGTCTAAAACAGGACAAAACCAGGACTTAACCAGGACTAAACCAAGACTGAACCAGGACTAAACCAGGTCTAAACCAGGTCTAAACCAGAACTAAACCAGGACTAAACCAGGTCTTCACCAGGTCTATAACAGGTCTAAACCAGGACTTAACCAGGACTAAACCAGGACTGAACCAGGACTAAACCAGGTCTAAACCAGGTCTAAACCAGAACTAAACCAGGACTAAACCAGGTCTAAACCAGGACTAAACCAGGACCAAAACCAGGACTTAACCAGGACTAAACCAGGACTAAACCAGGACCAAACCAGGACTTAACCAGGACTTAACCAGGACCAAACCAGGACTAAACCAGGACTAAACATGGACCAAACCAAGACTAAACCAGGACTTAACCAGGACCAAACCAGGACTAAACCAGGACTAAACATGGACCAAACCAAGACTAAACCAGGGCTTAACCAGGACTAAACCAGGACTAAACATAGACCAAACCAGGACTAACCCAGGACTTAACCAGGACCAAACCAGGACTAAACCAGGTCTAAACCAGGACTAAACCAGGTCTAAACCAGGACTAAACATGGACCAAACCAAGACTAAACCAGGTCTAAACCAGGACTAAACCAGGACTGAACCAGGACTAAACCAGGTCTAAACCAGGTCTAAACCAGGTCTAAACCAGGACTAAACCAGGACCAAACCAGGACTTAACCAGGACTAAACCAGGACTAAACACGGACCAAACCAGGACTAAACCAGGACTAAACCAGGACCAAACCAGGACTTAACCAGGACTAAACCAGGACTGAACCAGGACTAAACCAGGACTAAACCAGGTCTAACCAGGTCTAAACCAGGTCTAAACCAGGACTAAACCAGGACCAAACCAGGACTTAACCAGGACTAAACCAGGACTAAACACGGACCAAACCAGGACTAAACCAGGACTAAACCAGAAGCAAACCACGACTTAACCAGGACTAAACCAGGACTTAACCAGGACTAAACCAGGACTGAACAGGACTAAACCAGGTCTAAACCAGGTCTAAACCAGAACTAAACCAGGACTAAACCAGGTCTTCACCAGGTCTAAACCAGGACTGAACGAGGTCTAAACCAGGTCTAAACCAGGTCTAAACCAGGACCAAAACCAGGACTTAACCAGGACTAAACCAGGACTAAACCAGGACTAAACATGGACCAAACCAAGACTAAACCAGGTTTAAACCAGGTTTAAACCAGGTCTAAACCAGGACCAAAACCAGGACTTAACCAGGACTAAACCAGGACTAAACCAGGACTGAACGAGGTCTAAACCAGGTCTAAACCAGGTCTAAACCAGGACCAAAACCAGGACTTAACCAGGACTAAACCAGGACTAAACCAGGACTAAACATGGACCAAACCAAGACTAAACCAGGTTTAAACCAGGTTTAAACCAGGTCTAAACCAGGACTAAACCAGGCCTAAACCAGGACTTAACCAGGACTTAACCAGGACTAAACCAGGACTAAACCAGGACTAAACATGGACCAAACCAAGACTTAAACCAGGACTTAACCAGGACCAAACCAGGACTAAACCAGGACTAAACATGGACCAAACCAAGACTAAACCAGGACTTAACCAGGACTAAACCAGGACTAAACCAGGACTAAACATAGACCAAACCAGGACTAAACCAGGACTTAACCAGGACCAAACCAGGACTAAACCAGGACTAAACCAGGACTAAACCAGGTCTAAACCAGGACCAAACCAGGACTTAACCAGGACTAAACCAGGACTGAACCAGGACTAAACCAGGTCTAAACCAGGTCTAAACCAGGTCTAAACCAGGACTAAACCAGGACCAAACCAGGACTTAACCAGGACTAAACCAGGACTAAACCAGGACTAAACACGGACCAAACCAGGACTAAACCAGGACTAAACCAGGAGCAAACCAGGACTTAACCAGGACTTAACCAGGACCAAACCAGGACTAAACCAGGTCTAAACCAGGACTTAACCAGGACTAAACCAGGTCTAAACCAGGACTAAACACGGACCAAACCAGGACTAAACCAGGACTTAACCAGGACCAAACCAGGACTAAACCAGGACTAAACCAGGACTAAACCAGGTCTACACCAGGACTAAACCAGGACTTAACCAGGACTAAACCAGGACTAAACCAGGTCTAAACCAGGACTTAACCAGGACTTAACCAGGACTAAACCAGGACTAAACCAGGACTAAACCAGGACTTAACCAGGACTAAACCAGGACTAAACCAGGACTAAACCAGGACTAAACCAGGACTAAACCAGGACCAAACCAGGACTAAACCAGGTCTAAACCAGGTCTAAACCAGGTCTAAACCAGGACTAAACACGGACCAAACCAGGACTAAACCAGGACTAAACCAGGAGCAAACCAGGACTTAACCAGAACTTAACCAGGACCAAACCAGGACTAAACCAGGTCTAAACCAGGACTTAACCAGGACTAAACCAGGTCTAAACCAGGACTAAACCAGGACTAAACACGGACCAAACCAGTACTAAACCAGGACTTAACCAGGACCAAACCAGGACTAAACCAGGACTAAACCAGGTCTAAACCAGGACTAAACCAGGACTTAACCAGGACTTAACCAGGACTTAATTAAGACTAAACCAGGACTTAACCAGGACTAAACCAGGACTAAACCAGGTCTAAACCAGGACTAAACCAGGACTAAACGAGGACTTAAGCAGGACTAAACCAGGACTAAACCAGGACTTAACCAGGACTAAACCAGGACTTAACCAGGACCAAACCAGGACTAAACCAGGACTAAACCAAGACTAAACCAGGTCTAAACCAGGACTAAACCAGGACTTAACCAGGACTTAACCAGGACTAAACCAGGACTTAATCAGGACTAACCCAGGACTAAACCAGGACTTAACCAGGAATAAACCAGGACTTAACCAGAAATAAACCAGGACTTAACCAGGTCTAAAACAGGACTAAACCAGGACTTAACCAGGACTAAACCAGGACTAAACCAGGACTTAATCAGGACTAAACCAGGACTTAACCAGGACTAAACCAGGACTAAACCAGGACCAAACCAGGACTTAACCAGGACTAAACCAGGCTTGAACCAGGACTAAACCAGGTCTAAACCAGGACTAAACCAGGACCAAACCAGGACATAACCAGGACTTAACCAGGACCAAACCAGGACTAAACCAGGACCAAACCAGGACTAAACCAGGACTAAACCAGGACTAAACCAGGACCAAACCAGGACATAACCAGGACTTAACCAGGACCAAACCAGGACTAAACCAGGACCAAACCAGGACTAAACCAGGACTAAACCAGGACTAAACCAGGTCTAAACCAGGACTAAACCAGGACTAAACCAGGACTTAACCAGGACTAATTCAGGACTTAACCAGGACTAAACCAGGCCTAAACCAGGACTAAACCAGGACTAAACCAGGTCTAAACCAGGACTAAACCAGGACTTAACCAGGACTTAACCAGGACCAAACCAGAACTAAACCAGGACTAAGCCAGGACTTAATCAGGACTAAACCAGGCCTAAACCAGGACCAAACCAGGACTAACCCAGGACTTAACCCAGACCAAACCAGGACTAAACTAGGACAAAACCAGGACTTAACCAGGACCAAACCAGGACTTAATCAGGACTTAACCAGGACTTAACCAGCACTTAACCAGGACCAAACCAGGACTTAACCAGGACTTACCCAGGACCAAACCTGGACTTAACCAGGACCAAACCAGGACTTAACCAGGACTAAACCAGGCCTAAACCAGGACTAAACCAGAACTTAACCAGGACTAAACCAGGACTAAACCAGGACCAAACCAGGACTAAACTAGGTCTAAACCAGGCCTAAACCAGGCCTAAACCAGGACTAAACCAGAACTTAACCAGGACTAAACCAGGACTAAACCAGGACCAAACCAGGACTTAACCAGGATTAAACCAGGACTAAACCAGGACCAAACAAGGACTAAACCAGGCCTAATTCAGGACTTGACCAGGATTAACCCAGGACTTAACCTGGACTAAACCAGGACCAAACCAGGACTTAACCAGGATTAAACCAGGACTTAACCTGGACCAAACCAGGAATAAACCAGCACTTAATCAGGACTAAACCAGGACTTAACCAGGACTTAACCAGGACTAAACCAGGAATAAACTAGGTCTACACCAGGACTAAATCAGGACTAAACCAGGTCTAAACCAGGTCTAAACTAGGACTAAACCAGGACTAATCCAGGACTAAACCTGGACTAAACCAGGTCTCAACAGGACTCAAAGAGTGACAGGAACAACACAAGCTCAACCAATGAGTGCATGAGTTAATGAAAAGAAAGCCTGACATACATCTGAGCTTTTAGATGTTTTGAGAATTAAAAAATAGTCATTTAAACCAATAGAAAAAGAATTACCACCTGCACACTTTTTAAATATACGCACCTTACTATATACTGTATTTTATAATCGGAACTTATAACATGATGGTTTGTTAAAAAGAAATACTTAAATTTTTGCATGGTTTTTCTAAAACCAGGACTCACCAAGCGGTTTCTTGTAAAAGTCTGAAGAACCCACGTCTCCCATGACTCTGTTCTGTCCCAAAATCCTCCTGAATTCCTTAAGAGCTTCAGGTCCTGCTTCTGAGTGGATTTAACAAGTCCTGCAGAGTCCAGACAGGATGTGGAAGAAGACTCTCGCCCCTCGCTTTGTTTCTGTTCGCTTTCAGACCCTTCTCTCAGACTCTTCTCTCAGACTCTTCTCTCAGACTCTTCTCTCAGACCCTTCTCTCAGACCCTTCTGTCAGACCCTTCTCTCAGACCCTTCTCTCAGACCCTTCTCTCAGACTCTTCTCTCAGACTCTTCTCTCAGACTCTTCTCTCAGACCCTTCTCTCAGACCCTTCTCTCAGACCCTTCTCTCAGACTCTTCTCTCAGACTCTTCTCTCAGACTCTTCTCTCAGACTCTTCTCTCAGACTCTTCTCTCAGACTCTTCTCTCAGACTCTTCTGTCAGACTCTTCTCTCAGACTCTTCTCTCAGACTCTTCTCTCAGACTCTTCTGTCAGACTCTTCTCTCAGACTCTTCTCTCAGACTCTTCTCTCAGACTCTTCTGTCAGACCCTTCTGTCAGACCCTTCTGTCAGACTCTTCTGTCAGACTCTTCTGTCAGACTCTTCTGTCAGACTCTTCTCTCAGACTCTGCTCTCAGACTCTGCTCTCAGACTTTCCTCTCAGACTTTCCTCTCAGGTCTGATCCCGCCTTCAGAGAAAAACACACACCTCCAGGCTCCACTCACACTTCATTAAAGACATATTCTTTTTATGTTTAGTATTTTCAGTTTGGAAATGACAAATTCTGGGGGAATCTGAATGAAGACCTGAGAGAACATGTAATAAATAAAAGCACAAGAGCAATAAGCTAAACTGAGCTTTTTACCTTAACCAGTAAAGCAGAGTTTCTCCAGAGTTTGTGCCCATGAGCAAGTTTTCTCTGATCTTGACCCGATCTAACCGAGTTTATAGAGAAGGAGCTCTCTGATTGTACAATCCATTTCCTCATTTACATAAAACACATCGACAGGGGTTTGATGTGACTGATTTCACTTTTATAACATTCATTTAAATGTAGGTCAATAGTATTAATGTAATTAAATAGAAATATGATTTCATAAATGTTCTCTAAATATGATCTGGAGTATTTTCAGAACAGCCATGTTTTCATTTGGAGACACATAAATAAATAAAAACTAGAGGGAGGAGACAAACAGAGGCTCAGGCATCAGAAAACTACAGATGCAGCACTGCCGCCACCTGCTGGACTCAGAGGGAAACTCTTCTCTTTAACCCACAACCCTCTTCACTCTCTGACGTCCACTGCAAAGTGTACTGTGCCAGTTTTTACAAAACATTGAAGTGCCTTCTGCTGGAGGTTTGTACTGACCGGAGTCAGATTCTCCAGCAACTCCAGCTACAAGGATTGTACTGGTCCCAAGCCCGGACATAGGGCGAGGGTTGCATCAGAAAAGGGCCTAAAAACCCATTGAAAATCGTTTCTCTGGAGACCCCTGAAAAAAGAAGCAGCCGAAAGAATCTTAATGAGGCACCTCTAAACTAAATAAATTCTTAAGATGGCATTTAATATTGTACTCTGCTGTTTATGATAATGCATAAGGTTTCTATTCAGAACCACTTTCTTATAAATATACCCCTTCAGTTCTAATTCTGGAGAGAAAAGTTGGTCCAAAGAGAAGAGCAGATCACTATCACATTCAGGATGGATTTTTAACACTCGTTAACACCCTGAGCTCCTGATGTGACCCTGACTCTGACTCATCTTTATTGAGTGAAGTGTCCAAATGAGGCAGTGTTTAACATGCCAATAAATGGATTGTGCAAGATTAAACACATTTAAAAGATCCTAAAAGAAATTTTCTTGGTTCTGACTTGATTGGTTCAGACAAAAGCAATGCAATCATCAAGTTTGTATTTGTGTTATTCATTATGATACAGCTATATCTGTTTATCTCTAAATCTGTTTATCTCTAAACTCTGAACTGTGGCTGAAACATAGATAGTATAAATATGGATGATATCCGCCCATTGGTCCCCTATTCACCAATATTGTCATTACGAATGGGCAATAAAATGGCTCTTACATCCGGGCTTTTTCCATAGTAAATCAATAGTTTTTAGATAGCATAAACAAACATATTAATCAAAAATTCACCCCCTCCAGAGTTGTCATGTAGTAAAAACTTAGCTCTAGAGACAGGAGCCATCTTTTGTACCAGGCTGTAAACATGAGTTTTACTCTTGTAAAGTCGCCATTGGGTTTCTCCTTATATTTCCGCTTTTGGAGCCTGCCCTCTGGTGGACGGAGGTATATCGCTGTATTTCGCTGTAAAATCACCGTATGGCGGCGCCCTTACACGAGGACCATTTTAGAGGTTCCATGGGAGAGGCTTGGGCTGAAAGTGTCTAATGCTTTATTTAGAGTGTTTAGGAGTCATTCTCAGAGGATCACAAAAGCACTGACACCTGAGCTCTAGGATTATGAAAAAACCCTGCGTCAACTTCAGCAGAGAATGGCTAACATTTATAAAGTCTGATGTAACTACTGGATAATACTTTAGAAAACGGTCTGAAAATACAAGAAACTTCAAAAGTCCTGAATATTCAAATATGCTCCACTATATTCCATTGTGGAAATAAATTGGTTTCTAAAATAATTACATTTTGGGTCCAACATGTATTTTTGCTACATAATCCATCCATCCATCCATCTTCTACCGCTTATCCGGGGCCGGGTCGCAGGGGCAGCAGTCTAAGCAGAGATGCCCAGACTTCCCTCTCCCCAGACACTTCCTCCAGCTCTTCCGGGGGGATACCGAGGCGTTCCCAGGCCAGCCGAGAGACATTGTCCCTCCAGCGTGTCCTAGGTTTTCCCCGGGGTCTCCTCCCAGTGGAACATGCCCGGAACACCTCCCTAGGGAGGCGTCCAGGAGGCATCCGAAACATTTCCATAAAGGATCCTGAACCGCTCTTTGTCTGGCCCGTCACCTAGGACCTGTTTGCCTTGGGAGACCCTACCAGGGGCATATAGCCCCTGACAACATAGCTCCTAGGATCATTCGGGCACTCAAACCCCTCCACCACAATAAGGTGGCAGTTCAAGGAGGGGTAAAAATGGTTTATAAAATAAATAATAAACCAATGAATCTATTTTTTTATTCTTGTTTTCTTATTTTACACTATTAATTAATTTGATATATTATTTTCTTCTTCGAAAAAAAAAGTTAAAATGTTTTACCATTTTATTTTTAAGATTTGTTAATTTTAATGTTAAAGAATATACATGTGGAATTTTAAAATGTATTGTTTTAATAAGAATTGTTATTTTTATCAACATTTATTTAGGTAATTAATATTATTTTTATTTTTTTCGTGCTAACAGTTTCTGATATACTAATATTTATTAATTTAATATATTTTAAAAAAGGGTTTTAGTTTTGGTGTCCGTTCTAAGTTTTACGTGACCTGACGCAACGGGATACATCGCTTACGTCATGACGCAGCGCGGCGTGACCGTTGGTCCAATCAGACGCAGCGCCTCGAGCTCAGGAAAGAAGCAGATGATATGGCAGCTTTGAGAGCGGCCAGGTGGAACTTGCTTTGTTAAAAACGACCAAACCTTTGATTATGAAGACACTTTGAGGCGAGGACGAGGCTAGCGGCTCGAAATGATTTATTTAATACTCATTTCCGCCTTTTCCGGAGCCGTCTTCACGTTAATATTGCAGTTCTTGTTGTTATACCGGCGCAGCCCTGAGCCCGTAGGCAGAACAGTGCAATACGTCAAAGTAGAGCCTGATAACGCGCTGAAGGATTACTTTAACAACCAACATGTCGAACCGGAGGACAACACAGCACCTGCTACAGCCAAACCGCCGGACACGGCTCCGAAAGGGCAGCAGGAGGCGGCTGTCAGCGGCCACAAGCAGCCGCAGCCCGCAGCGCCGATGGAGCCCATGGACAAAGCAGAAACGTGCCATTTCCTCAACGCTATTTTTCTGTTTCTGTTCAGGGAGCTCAGAGACACCCCTGTGGTCCGACACTGGCTTACCAAGAAGATCAAGGTGGAGTTTGAGGAGCTGCTCCAGACCAAAACAGCGGGGAGGCTCCTGGAGGGGCTCAGTCTCAGGGACATCTCTCTGGGGAACTCTCTGCCCGTTTTTAAATCCGCCAAACTCATGAAGCCTGTGCACATGAACGAGGAGGGCATGCCCGAGGAGCTCAACTTCGAGGTGAGAGACGAGGAAGACCTGTCCAGGGGGTTTAGTCCTGGTCCGGGCCTGGTTTAGTCCTGTTCTGGGCCTGGTTTAGTCCTGGTTTAGTCCTGTTCTGGGCCTGGTTTAGTCCTGGTTTAGTCCTGTTCTGGGCCTGGTTTAGTCCTGTTCTGGGCCTGGTTTAGTCCTGGTTTAGTCCTGTTCTGGGCCTGGTTTAGTCCTGTTCTGGGCCTGGTTTAGTCTTGCTTTGTCCAGACCTTGTTTAGATTTGACTAAGCCCTCTTATAGTCTTGTTTTTTTTTTGTGTCCTGGATTTGTGCTGCCTTTAGACCTGATTTAGTCTTGCTTTAGTCCTGGTTCTGTCCTTGTTTCCTGGTCTTATTTATTCCTTGGTTTATTCTAGTTAAGTCCTGGTTAAGTTCTGCTTTAATACTGGGTCTAGTCCTTGCTGCCAGTTCAGTTTCCTGAGCTAGTGAGTCAAGTTCTGGGTTTAGTTCTGCCATAGACCTGGGGATAGTCCTGGTTTTGTCCTTATTTTATTCTTGTTATGTCTTAGTTTTGAATAGTTCTGACCTAATCTTGAATTTTGTCCTGGTTTAGTCTGAGTTTACTCTTGTGTTTAGTTCTAAAAATGTGGTATTATGTGCTCTAAACTAAGTCAGGTGTGCATCAGTTTTTGTGATTGGATGAAAACCTGTCTCTTCAAATGCCCCAAAAACATGTCTTATTTCTAGTTTTTGAATCCCTCCGACTCTTAAAATCTAACAAACCTCTCGAGTCTGGACTTGGACTGTTTATACTTGAGAGCTGTTAGCTTGTGTTGTTGTCCATGTTGTTCTTGGTGTTGGCGGTCTGGTCTCATGACCTGATCCAAGTTAATACAACACCACTGTATTAGTTTTAGTCCGCTGTAATTAAACTCCTGTAAAACATTGATTAAATCCTTGGTTTCCCTGTTTTCCTTCCAGGTGGACCTAGAGTACAACGGCGGGTTCCACTTGGCCATCGACGTGGAGCTGGTCTTCGGGAAGTCCGCGTACCTGTTCGTGAAGATGCGGCGTGTGATGGGTCGGCTCCGGCTGCAGTTCACGCGGATGCCCTTCACTCACTGGTCCTTCTCGTTCCTGGAGGACCCTCTGGTGGACTTCGAGGTCAAGTCCCAGTTCGAAGGCCGTCCCCTGCCTCAGCTCACGTCCATCATCGTCAACCAGTTAAAGAGGGTCATCAAGAAGAAACACACGCTGCCTAACTACAAAATCAGGTACACACTTTTATTAAGAAGAGACACAGGGCTGTTTGGAAAGGTCCATGTTTTGTGAAACAGTGTGTTTCTATTTTGTGCAGCTCTGTTCATACACAGACCCAGGAACTCACCCAATGTCTGTCTGTGTCTGAGTGACAGACAGATTGAACCAATCACAGTAAAGTGTGGGGTCTTTACGGGGTGAAAACTGTGAAAAACTGGAGAAACCCAATGGCGACTTTAAGAGTAAAACTCATGTTTACAGACTGGTACAGAAGATGGCTCCGGTCTCTAGAGCTAAGTTTTTACTACGTGACAACTCTGCTTAACATTTGATTAATATGTTTGTTTATGCTATCTAAAAACTATTGTTTTACTATGAAGTAAAAGCCCGGATGTAATGGCCATTTTATTGCCCTGTTGTAATGACAATATTGGTGAATAGGGACCAATAACATCCATATTTATACAATCCATGTGTTAAACCCCATCTCTGTGTGGGTACGGGTGCAACGCCCAGATATAAATGAATTAAATAAATAAAAAACTACTTGGTGTTAATTCACTCGTTCACGTGGCTCGACAGATAACATTAAAGTTGTCTCTCAAATGTTTCACTCACAGTTCTGTCTGATCTCTTCTGACCTCTATCTTTCTGGAATTAAACTCACTTATTTCAATTCCAATACAGGGTTGAGTAAATATTAACGCTCAACACTTTTTATGTTAGATTAGTAACAGTGGCATTTTATTCTAGACACATTTTTATTGCAACAAAAATACGGTAAACTTTCGAGTAGAAGCACATTTGATCTTGAATTTATCCATTTGTTTAAGTGTAGGATAAAAACCTGAGGATTCCTGAGATTTTAATGAATGAAATAAAGCATGAATTCATGATAAAATGTGCCTCTGCTCTAACGTGTTACCAAAGACTTTGATGTGTAATCTAGAGTTTGTTCTTAACAGTAAAAATAAATGGCTGTATTGGTTTTATTAGAAGCAGTAGAACACAGAAGTAAGCCTGTTATAACAAACCAAACATTATGAAATAGAGGAAGCGTGATATTGACATTTTTAGCAGGATCATAAGAAATGCTTATCATGTAATTATGTAATGTTCTTGTATCTTGTGATAACTCTTGTGAAAACTGCCAAAAAGAGCCACTGCAGGTTTCAGAAAACATAATGCAACAATAGTTAAAGTCGCAGTGTTTGGAGCCGGTCAAACAGACCCTGGTGGTTGCTCTGTTTGTGCCGTTCTCTTGGATAAATGCCCCAGACCTCGGTGACACCAAACATACGCCGAGCTTGAAAACTTTGTCCTATACAATTAGACAGCTTTTATTTTTTTACAACATTTATTCTATTACTTTTCAAACTATGTTTTTTCTAAATCAGAGGTGTCAGACTCAAAGTGTCGAGGAGCCACTATAACAATCACATTTAAACATTTTTAATCCTTAGTCTTTATTACATCTATTTTCAACATTAATGCCCCATTTTTAAGCATTATTTAGTACAAATCCAACTAAAACCTGTTCAAATCCAACTAAAACCTGTTCAAATCCAACTAAAACCTGTTCAAATCCAACTAAAACCTGTTCAAACCCAACTAAAACCTGTTCAAGTCCAACTAAAACCTGTTCAAATCCAACTAAAACCTGTTCAAATCCAACTAAAACCTGTTCAAATCCAACTGAAACCTGTTCAAGTCCAACTAAAACCTGTTCAAATCCAACTGAAACCTGTTCAAATCCAACTGAAACCTGTTCAAATCCAACTGAAACCTGTTCAAATCCAACTGAAACTTGTTCAAACCCAACTAAAACCTGTTCAAGTCCAACTGAAACCTGTTCAAACCCAACTGAAACCTGTTCAAGTCCAACTGAAACCTGTTCAAACCCAACTGAAACCTGTTCAAGTCCAACTGAAACCTGTTCAAATCCAACTGAAACCTGTTCAAACCCAACTGAAACCTGTTCAAGTCCAAATAAAACCTGTTCAAACCCAACTAAAACCTGTTCAAATCCAACTAAAACCTGTTCAAATCCAACTAAAACCTGTTCAAATCCAACTGAAACCTGTTCAAGTCCAACTAAAACCTGTTCAAATCAACTAGAAACCTGTTAAAATCCAACTGAAACCTGTTAAATCCAACTAAAACCTGTTCAAATCCAACTGAAACCTGTTCAAGTCCAACTAAAACCTGTTCAAATCCAACTGAAACCTGTTAAAATCCAACTGAAACCTGTTCAAATCCAACTGAAACTTGTTCAAACCCAACTGAAACCTGTTCAAGTCCAACTGAAACCTGTTCAAACCCAACTGAAACCTGTTCAAATCCAACTGAAACTTGTTCAAACCCAACTGAAACCTGTTCAAGTCCAACTGAAACCTGTTCAAACCCAACTAAACCTGTTCAAACCCAACTAAATAGACACCTGTGCTTTAAATCATTTATATCTGGTCATTTTATTGACAATATCATGTTTTTTTTAAATTGTGCTTTAGAAAGAACTTTTTTTTTGTGACAGATTTGCTGATGATAAATACAATAAGTCCAGTTGGACACTTCACTGTGTTCTGTCCTGACTTTTACAGAAACTGAAGTCATGATGCTGTCTTCTGTATTTTAGTCCAGTCCCGACTCCCACTGATGACTCACTGCAGTAACTCTCCTCCCACCTGCAGCTGCTACTTTAAGACTGCACTTCTTTTACTCTCACTTTGATTTATTTATTTCTTAAAGCTTTGATTCAGTGCACTCTAAAAGCTTAAACAGTACAACACTGAGAGAGACATTTTTAACTCCTTGGTCAGTTTTGTTAGCTTGTTTTTTTGGTTTTGTCTGTTTAAAGGCTCAGAAAGTAGCCTGAGGTGCTGCAAACCCTTTTTGACACATTACAACATTTGGTAATGTTCCAGGGATTGATTACTTGCCAAAGACGTTCTGCACTGAGCCTGATCCAACACGCATCAGAGCCTCTTTTGTTACAAAGAAAGACCTGGTTTAGCCCCGAGTTTATCTTGGTTAGTCCTACTTTAGACCTGGTTTAGTCCTACTTTAGACCTGGTTTAGTCCTACTTTAGACCTGGTTTAGTCCTACTTTAGACCTGGTTTAGTCCAGTTTGTCGACCCCTCATTAGCTCTAGCGCGTCATTTCAAACTGAATCAGCTGTTTTAAAGGATTCACTGCGAGGACAGTTCTTTTAAGTCTCGTGTAGTTCTCACATGTTTTGAGCGTTTTCCTAAAGTCTGTAGAGGTCTGTGAAGGGTGTCAAGCGTCAGTAGTAATGTTGTGAAGCGTTCTGGAGAATATGAATGTGTGTGAACCCTGTGTGTGTTTGTTCAGTTGTTGACAGTGTTTGACTCTGAAGCGGCTGCAGACCGTGCCCCGGAGCAGCTCCAGCCTCAGTGTCATGTGAGAAGTGCTTCTGTAAAAAGCACCAGGCGACGGCTGCTGCTCTGAGCCTCAGCTGTGGTTCCCCTGAGGCTCCGGAGCCGAGGCCCGCGCTCCAACACTGAGGCGGGGATCGCTGAGGCAGGGGTCTCAAACACACCAACGCTGCTAAACACTGCTAAAAACCAACTCAGCTCCCCTAAAACCCAGTACTCTGCTAAAATGTGATGTAACACTCTGAAAAAACAAATGAATGCTGCTTGAACACAAACTTAATGCTGTCTGACGCCTGTTTTCTGCCTAAAGCCATTTTTTAGTCCAAACTTGTCGTCAATATGTTCTTTTTTTTTTTATCTCGAAAACAAGCCCGAGTTTATCGACTGTGAAGTGTAAAGTCTTCTGAAAGTTAAAAATTACTCCTTACTTCGAGCGGAGTCTACTTTGGAATAAAGACCAGAAAAAGGAAGAGAAAAGAGGAAGTGCAGAGAAAGTAACTTCTGTTTTAGAGCCTTATTTCACCGAGACACGTCTGACTCTGGAGGCTTTTATTCTCAGTCAAGGCTTTTGTTGCTGTTAACGTTTGGTTTGAGGCCTTCATTAGAGCAGCAGCTGATTCAGAAACTATTTATATTTTGTATTTTGGATGTTTGTATCTTACACTGCTGACACACAGAGGGCTTCGTCTGAATACAATAGTATACAATACATTATACTTTATTGTCACGCAGACGAGACAGAAAAATAAACAGACAACCACACATTGCATTTATCTCTTGTACTCTTTCAGATAATAGTGTCCTACATCTGCACTGTCCCAGCTGTGTTTAAGGAACATTGTTTAGGAGTTTTATGAAAATCGGAACAAAATCATTTTCTAAGCAGTAAAGTTTGGGGGAGTTCTGTACCTTTTCCCCGAGGACACATTCAGAATGAAGTACTCGACCTGGATCTGCCAGTTTCCTCTGAGCACAGACTGATCATAAACTGATCATTTTTCCACTTCTTTATTAGAGTTTAAACACGGCTGATTGGCATTATCAATTCCTTGGATATCTTTTTATATGCCTTTTCTGTTTTATACAGTTCAAACGAGTCCTTATTCACTCCACAGTCACACGCTGGAGGTGGAGACGTGGCAGCCATTTTGCGCCTGCAGACTCTCCGACCTTCAAACAAACCTTCAGACATCAGAGCCACAGACCTGCCAGTTTTCAGGACAACCGCGCTACCACCTGAGCCACTGCACCCTAATAATTCTTTTGTTCCGTCACGATTTGATTTCGGGCTCTGATTGGCCAGGTCTTGACAGACCTGTAGTAAAAGGTTGTTCTAGTGAAAGTCCTGTGTGAAATGGAAATTGCACTTGTTGACAATGATATTAATCCTACATTTTATCAATTTTAGAGCTGTAATTATTGTTTAGCTAATGCTAGCTGCTCTAAACTGCATTTCCCAGAATGCTTTACACAAAATCTTTTCATGTCCATTTCCATAAACCAGGCAGGAATAAAATAAGCATTAGTTATTTTGAATACTTTGAATAACTGTCCACTGTCCAGGGTGTATCTTGCCTCAGGCCCAAAGCTGCTGGGATTGGAATAAAGTGAGAACAACAGACAAATCTAGACGAGGCAGTACAAAGAGGTCAAACCCCCTAAAATGCTGTTTTTTGTTGCAATGAGCCTTGATTGTAGAGATGTTTGCTAAAGGTTAGCATCTGAAAAAGGAAGTAATAAAGTAATATCTGCTTCTACTGGATTCTATGGAGCTTTAATTGCCTGTTTTTCTAAGATAAACAATTTCAAAGAGCTGATTAAACATTCTAGCTCTGATGTGTTCCACTGTTCAGCCTCGTGTTATCTCTAGTCTTTGTTCTGGTCTTACTTTAAACAGTGTCAGAGCCCAGTGTTAGGGCTGCACTGAGTGAATACTTTGAATAACTCACTGAGCGATTATTATCTTGGTAACGGCTCAAAGATGATGTAATGACGACAAGGGATTTACAGAGACACAGATGGCAGCTGAGCGCAGGAAGGGAGGGCCTTGTGAAGATAAACACCATACAGGAAAAAAATACAAAATAGAATTGTGAAATATGGACATAATTATCATATTGCGTTTATATTAGGGCTGGGAATCGATTAAAAAAAATTAACTAATTAATTGCACATTTTCTGTAATTAATTGGATTCTAATTGTGTTTTAAGCTTGTTATCATCAAGATAAACAATTTCAAAGAGCTGATTAAACATTCTAGCTCTGATGTGTTCCACTGTTCAGCCTCGTGTTATCTCTAGTCTTTGTTCTGGTCTTACTTTAAACAGTGTCAGAGCCCAGTGTTAGGGCTGCACTGAGTGAACGTGAGGATGGTTGGATATAATGGTCACTGAGCGATTATTATCTTGGTAACGGCTCAAAGATGATGTAATGACGACAAGGGATTTACAGAGACACAGATGGCAGCTGAGCGCAGGAAGGGAGGGCCTTGTGAAGATAAACACCATACAGGAAAAAAATACAAAATAGAATTGTGAAATATGGACATAATTATCATATTGCATATAAGGGCTGGGAATATTAAAAATTAACTAATTAATTGCACATTTTCTGTAATTAATTGCAATTAATTGTGTTTTCCCAAGCTTGTTATCATCAATATCGTGAATAACTCAAGGGTGTATGGGTAATGTAGTCTGTGATTAATCGTGAGCAGGCATTAAAACCTCTATTAAAACAGATGTCGCTAATAATGAATTCAAAATTAGTGTACTGCATACATTTCCTATACTAATCGGCCAATGCTAACGCGATAAAATAATTTTATCGGCAAATTAATTCACGTTAACGCGATAAATCTGAACTTGCTTAAACATTATATGTATATCAAATTAAATATTAAAACCAAAAATATATGTATATATGCCACTGACAGGGCATTATATATATTTTGTATATAGTATATATTACATGTATGTATATATATAGTATATGTAGAGCTATCATATCATATATATTATATATATATATATATATATATATATATATATATATATATATATATATATATATATATGTATATATGTATATATGTATATATATATATATATATGTATATATGTATATATGTATATATATATGTATATATGTATATATGTATATATATATATATGTATATATGTATATATATATATATATATATGTATGTACATATATACATATATATATATGTATATATATATATATATATATATGTATGTACATATATACATATATATATATATATATATATATATATATGTATATGTATATACATATATATATATATATATATATATATATATATATATATATGTATATATGTACATACATATATATATATATATATATGTATATATATATATATATATATATATATATATATATATATATATATATATACATACATATATACACACAGTGCCTTGCGAAAGTATTCGGCCCCCTTGAACTTTGTGACCTTTATCAACAAGTGGGACACAATCATGAAGTGTAACAAAATTTATTGGATATTTCAAACTTTTTTAACAAATAAAAACTGAAAAATTGGGCAAAATTATTCAGCCCCTTTACTTTCAGTGCAGCAAACTCTCTCCAGAAGTTCAGTGAGGATCTCTGAATGATCCAATGTTGACCTAAATGACTAATGATGATAAATGGAATCCCACCTGTGTGTAATCAAGTCTCTGTATAAATGCACCTGCACTGTGATAGTCTCAGAGGTCCGTTTAAAGCACAGAGAGCATCATGAAGAACAAGGAACACACCAGGCAGGTCCGAGATACTGTTGTGGAGAAGTTTAAAGCCGGATTTAGATACAAAAAGATTTCCCAAGCTTTAAACATCCCAAGGAGCACTGTGCAAGCAATAATATTAAATGGAAGGAGTATCAGACCACTGCAAATCTACCAAGACCTGGTCGTTCCTCTAAACTTTCAGCTCATACAAGGAGAAGACTGATCAGAGATGCAGCCAAGAGGCCCATGATCACTCTGGATGAACTGCAGAGATCTACAGCTGAGGTGGAGACTCTGTCCATAGGACAACAATCAGTCGTATACTGTACAAATCTGGCCTTTATGGAAGAGTGTCAAGAATAAAGCCATTTCTTAAAGATATCCATAAAAAGTGTTGTTTAAAGTTTGCCACAAGCCACTTGGGAGACACACCAAACATGTGGAAGAAGGTGCTCTTTGGTCAGATGAAACCAAAATCAAACTTTTTGGCAACAAATGAAAACATTATGTTTGGTGTAAAAGCTACACAGCTCATCACCTGAACACACCATCCCCACTGTCAAACATGGTGGTGGTGGCAGCATCATGGTTTGGGCCTTTTCTTCAGCAGGGACAGGGAAGATGGTTAAAATTGATGGGAAGATGGATGGGGCCAAATACAGGACCATTCTGGAAGAAAACCTGATGGAGTCTGCAAAAGACCTGAGACTGGGACAGAGATTTGTCTTCCAACAAGACAATGATCCAAAACATAAAGCAAAATCTACAATGGAATGGTTCACAAATAAACATATCCAGGTGTTAGAATGGCCAAGTCAAAGTCCAGACCTGAATCCAATCGAGAATCTGTGGAAAAATTTCAGTCTCTTGATGCAAAACTGATAGAGACATACCCCAAGAGACTTACAGCTGTAATCGCAGCAAAAGGTGGCGCTACAAAGTATTAAGTTAAAGGGGCTGAATAATTTTGCACGCCCAATTTTTCAGTTTTTTATTTGTTAAAAAAGTTTGAAATATCCAATAAATTTTGTTCCACTTCATGATTGTGTCCCACTTGTTGTTGATTATTCACAAAAAATTACAGTTTAATATCTTTATGTTTGAAGCCTGAAATGTGGCAAAAGGTCGCAAAGTTCAAGGGGGCAAATACTTTCGCAAGGAACTGTATGTGTATGTGTCAGGCCGAGAGAGAGTGCAGGGCAGAAGCTGGAGCTTTTAAGGAGGCGGGAGTCACTGGGCTCAGATGGTCCCGGGCCGGCGGCCACGCCCCTCACACGACTCACATGTTCACAAACTGATAAAGTGAGAATCAGAATAAAGCTGTTGTTTAGCTCGTCCTGGTGAAATGTCACTGGTCCTTTGGTTGGAAGTCCTCGAGTGTTTGCGTCGGTGGAATGTGGACAGGACAGTCTGGATTTAGGTGAGGTGTGGCTCAGCAGCAGAAACATTTAAACCTTAGACACCCACCTGTTTCCTACTTTATTCATTTGTGTGTGGAGTGTTTTCCCTTTAGCTGAGCATAAACCACACACACTGTAAGACCTGAGTCACCAGTGAAGCAGTGTGATGTTGTAAAGCTCCTGATGTGGTTCACGTAAGTGCTCTGAACGTATACGCAGGACTAAACCAAGCCTGAAGAAGCTGGTTCACTTTCTCTCGAGGTAGATCTCTGGAAACTTACTCTGAACTAAACAGAGGCCACTGACCAATCAGGGACGAGATATTTAGAAAATGGTGTGTAAAGATTAGGCGTGGGACGATATATACTGCGGTTTCAAAGTGGGATTAAAAAAAACAAATACCGTGGCAGACCATTCCTGTAAACTGAGCTGAAGCGATGAGAGCAGGTGGTGATTAGGTTCCTGTTTTTGGATCAGTAGTAATGGGATATTATTTTGTACTGCATTATTTAACTTTTATACCAACCCCAAAATTTGACTATGTCCAATTTACCAGGAGATTAAAACAGTTTTTAGTTGTATCTGCAAAACTGTGATACCGTCTTAAGTGATATTTTTGTCAGAGTCTGAGACAGGCCTTTTAAGACTGAGAAAGGTGTGCAGACTCCTGTTTATGTGATTGTTGTGTTTCACATGAACGCTCTCACAGTTTACTGATCCGCTGATCCAAACCGTGGAACTAAAGTAGGACTAGACCTGGACTAACCCGGGCCTCAAACAGGACCAGACCTAACGAGGACCTAGTTAGTCTTTTTTTTTTTTTTTTTTTATCTTTTAATTGTGTCTGAATGAAAAGATGCTTCTCCACATGTTCATCCTGTTCTTCTCTGTCGTCCACAGATACAAGCCGTTCTTCCCGTTCCAGGTGCAGCCTCCTCTGGGCTCGTTCTGTGACCTGGACCTGTCTGTTCAGGACTCTCGGCTCGTGGAGGGACGGCTCAGGGTCACGCTCATCGAGTCCAGCAGGTGAGACTCTTCAGTGCAGTCCAGGATTTTTCAGATAGCACACATAAAAACACATTATCTTCAAAGTACCTCCACAAAACCTTGAGTTACCACTAATGGCTTTAGCTCATCAATTTAAAAAGGCCAGAGCTCTTTATATTAACGCTTAATAACTTGCGTAATACTTGTGTTATTTGACCTGGAAAAGTTAAATCCTCACAGACAGGCCTAAAGTCTGACAGTGGCTTTGAGAGGAAATGGTCTAATCCTCATTGTTTTTGTTCACTCAGGTTCATTCCACAGTTTTCCTCTAAATCCTCCAAAAACAGCAAGTGAACGAGGGCTTCTCACACTCAGCTGCTTTTAAAAGCTTTAAGAAATTAAAATGAGATCAAATGAATACATATACCATCATACAGCTCTTGGATCAGACGTGTTGAGTTTTAGTAAAAAAACGGTTTCTTCCAAAAGGCCACATTGCAACATTTAAGTTTGTCTTTTTGAATCTGTGGCAAAAAGTAGAGTTTATTTTTGCCTTTGTTGTTTTTAAAAACATTTTTTTCAATTTAAGATGTCTTCCTCTAATATTTCTAGGTTTATTATGCTACTGTACGCTGAATGCTCAGACATCAGGCTCTTCAGACGTTTGATGAGGTCTGTAGAGTTTATTAAGCTGCAGCTCGTTAACATACATTTTTAATGTCAGTCCATTATCCTCATGATACAGCCTCCTGCTTCTGTTACAGACTCTTTGTGTTAGAGACAGCTGCTGTTTCTGAAGGATTAGGAAGTTTCAGCTCCTGTAGGGGGCGCTGTGAGGCTCATGTCATCGACTTTAGTCTCAAAGAACACAATAATGGGGTTTGGTCTAAAGTGAGGTTCTTCAGCTGAGCCCATGTGCAGAAGTTTCCTAAAGAACGTTCTAGTGATTTTAAACATGTCTGTATTAACTCTATATTAATAATAACTGTAATCAACTGTAAAAGGAGCCTCTGCAGACACACAGTAAAGCCCTGAACGGGAGACAGCGACCAGGGTCTGCTTTAAAAACTGTGACTGAACCACTTAATACTGTTAATCATTTGTGAGTTCTTGGTGTGGACTTTCAGGACAGAAAAGATGCATGGAAAGTGTATTTATTGATGGATGCAGGAATGAATAAGAATGATATGAATGATAAACTAATGTTCACGTTGGAATGACTGAGCCTGGCTTTACAGACAGGGATGGTAAAAGTTTAAAGAAGCCTAAAGAAACGTCAGGATTTGGTTTATCTCGGCCTAAATCAACCCGTCAAGTTAAATGATCGTAGATTAGATTAAACATTTTCAACATAAAGGACAGAACACTGGATCATATTTACTGTGGATAACTGCTTCCAAATGCAGTCTATGAATTATTTATTACACTTTAAGTTTTATGTTTTTTGTACTATTATAATCTCAGAATTACACAGCTATAAAAGTGAGGTATTCTTTTAAAAACTGTATCATTTAAAGTTCATTTAAACTTAATGGGACCTTTGCACAGCCTTTGTTTGTTCATGGATTTAGGCTGCTGTAATGCTCCTATATCTCCAGCAGGCGGCAGCAGCAGACTGATACTGCCTCTGTCTTCTTCTTCTTCTTGAGAAAAATGAACTGAATGAGACAAAAACAAACATTTCCAGCTCAAACAGGACGTGAGTGAAGGAATGACCTGGAGTTTTTCTGAGGTTTATCGAAGATTACTTTGAGACTCTTAGAAAAAACAAGTGTTAAAGCATTAATCCTTTACTAAACATCGATACAAAGACAGTATTATGAGTCCTTTCTGGAATATTTTTAATGCAATACAGTGTCGTTGTACCAGATTAAACTAGCTTCTGAATACGCTCTTATTGTAGAAATGTAGCTGCGGTCTTTCAACATTAACGCTAAGGATGACTTTAGTCAATTTATCAAAAACAAAAATGACCCGTTCAGTTTTAATGTTGCTAAATAAATTACAATTGATGCTGAACTTGAAACTTGGTGATGTAACGGTAAAAAAGTAAAAAATGTGTGCGTTTTTCATAAAATCTGTGCATCAACAGGTCACAGGAGGAAAAGTCCTGGTCTAGTCCTGGTCTAGTCCAGGTCTAGTCCCGGTCTAGTCCTGGTTTAGTCCCGGTCTAGTCCTGGTCTAGTTCTGGTCTAGTCCTGGTTTAGTCCTGGTCTAGTCCCGGTCTAGTCCTGGTCTAGTCCTGCTCTAGTCCTGGTCTAGTCCTGGTCTAGTCCCGGTCTAGTCCTGGTCTAGTCCTGGTCTAGTCCTGGTCTAGTCCTGGTCTAGTCCCGGTCTAGTCCCGGTCTAGTCCTGGTTTAGTCCCGGTCTAGTCCCGGTCTAGTCCTGGTTTAGTCCTGGTTTAGTCCTGGTCTAGTCCCGGTCTAGTCCTGGTCTAGTCCCGGTCTAGTCCTGGTTTAGTCCTGGTCTAGTCCCGGTCTAGTCCTGGTCTAGTCCTGCTCTAGTCCTGGTCTAGTCCTGGTCTACTCCTGGTCTAGTCCTGGTCTAGTCCTGCTCTAGTCCTGGTCTAGTCCTGGTCTAGTCCTGGTCTAGTCCCGGTCTAGTCCTGGTTTAGTCCTGGTCTAGTCCCGGTCTAGTCCCGGTCTAGTCCCGGTCCCAGTCCCGGTCCCAGTCCCGGCCCAGTCCCGGTCCCAGTCCTGGTCTAGTCCTGGTCTAGTCCCGGTCTAGTCCTGGTCTAGTCCTGGTCTAGTCCTGGTCTAGTCCCGGTCTAGTCCCGGTCTAGTCCTGGTTTAGTCCTGGTCTAGTCCCGGTCTAGTCCCGGTCTAGTCCTGGTTTAGTCCTGGTTTAGTCCTGGTCTAGTCCTGGTCTAGTCCTGGTCTAGTCCTGGTCTAGTCCCGGTTTAGTCCCGGTCTAGTCCCGGTCTAGTCCTGGTCTAGTCCTGCTCTAGTCCTGGTCTAGTCCTGGTCTAGTCCCGGTCTAGTCCTGGTCTAGTCCCGGTCTAGTCCTGGTCTAGTCCTGGTCTAGTCCTGGTCTAGTCCTGGTCTAGTCCTGGTCTAGTCCCGGTCTAGTCCTGGTTTAGTCCTGGTCTAGTCCCGGTCTAGTCCTGGTCTAGTCCTGCTCTAGTCCTGGTCTAGTCCTGGTCTAGTCCTGGTCTAGTCCTGGTCTAGTCCTGGTCTAGTCCTGGTCTAGTCCTGGTCTAGTCCTGGTTTAGTCCTGGTCTAGTCCCGGTCTAGTCCTGGTCTAGTCCTGCTCTAGTCCTGGTCTAGTCCTGGTCTAGTCCTGGTCTAGTCCCGGTCTAGTCCTGGTCTAGTCCTGGTCTAGTCCAGGTCTAGTCCCGGTCTAGTCCCGGTCTAGTCCCGGTCTAGTCCCGGTCTAGTCCTGGTCTAGTCCCGGTCTAGTCCAGGTCTAGTCCCGGTCTAGTCCCGGTCTAGTCCCGGTCTAGTCCCGGTCTAGTCCTGGTTTAGTCCTGGTTTAGTCCTGGTTTAGTCCTGGTCTAGTCCCGGTCTAGTCCTGGTCTAGTCCTGGTCTAGTCCCGGTCTAGTCCCGGTCTAGTCCTGCTCTAGTCCTGGTTTAGTCCTGGTCTAGTCCCGGTCTAGTCCCGGTCTAGTCCCGGTCTAGTCCCGGTCTAGTCCTGGTCTAGTCCCGGTCTAGTCCCGGTCTAGTCCCGGTCTAGTCCCGGTCTAGTCCTGCTCTAGTCCTGGTCTAGTCCCGGTCTAGTCCTGGTCTAGTCCTGGTCTAGTCCTGGTCTAGTCCTGGTCTAGTCCTGGTCTAGTCCTGGTCTAGTCCCGGTCTAGTCCCGGTCTAGTCCTGGTTTAGTCCTGGTCTAGTCCCGGTCTAGTCCCGGTCTAGTCCTGGTTTAGTCCTGGTCTAGTCCCGGTCTAGTCCCGGTCTAGTCCTGGTCTAGTCCCGGTCTAGTCCTGGTTTAGTCCTGGTCTAGTCCCGGTCTAGTCCTGGTCTAGTCCCGGTCTAGTCCTGGTCTAGTCCTGGTCTAGTCCCGGTCTAGTCCTGGTCTAGTCCCGGTCTAGTCCTGGTCTAGTCCCGGTCTAGTCCTGGTCTAGTCCCGGTCTAGTCCTGGTCTAGTCCCGGTTTAGTCCTGGTCTAGTCCCGGTCTAGTCCTGGTCTAGTCCTGGTCTAGTCCTGGTCTAGTCCCGGTTTAGTCCTGGTCTAGTCCCGGTCTAGTCCCGGTCTAGTCCTGGTCTAGTCCTGGTCTAGTCCTGGTCTAGTCCTGGTCTAGTCCTGGTTTAGTCCTGGTCTAGTCCCGGTCTAGTCCTGGTCTAGTCCTGCTCTAGTCCTGGTCTAGTCCTGGTCTAGTCCTGGTCTAGTCCCGGTCTAGTCCTGGTTTAGTCCTGGTCTAGTCCCGGTCTAGTCCTGGTCTAGTCCTGGTCTAGTCCAGGTCTAGTCCCGGTCTAGTCCCGGTCTAGTCCCGGTCTAGTCCTGGTCTAGTCCCGGTCTAGTCCCGGTTTAGTCCTGGTCTAGTCCTGGTCTAGTCCCGGTCTAGTCCTGGTTTAGTCCCGGTTTAGTCCCGGTCTAGTCCTGCTCTAGTCCTGGTCTAGTCCTGGTTTAGTCCTGGTTTAGTCCTGGTCTAGTCCCGGTCTAGTCCTGGTCTAGTCCTGGTCTAGTCCCGGTCTAGTCCTGGTCTAGTCCTGCTCTAGTCCTGGTTTAGTCCTGGTTTAGTCCTGGTCTAGTCCCGGTCTAGTCCTGGTCTAGTCCCGGTCTAGTCCTGGTCTAGTCCTGCTCTAGTCCTGGTCTAGTCCTGGTCTAGTCCCGGTCTAGTCCTGGTTTAGTCCTGGTCTAGTCCCGGTCTAGTCCTGGTTTAGTCCCGGTCTAGTTCTGGTCTAGTCCTGCTCTAGTCCTGGTCTAGTCCTGGTCTAGTCCCGGTCTAGTCCTGGTCTAGTCCTGGTCTAGTCCCGGTCTAGTCCTGCTCTAGTCCTGGTCTAGTCCTGGTCTAGTCCTGCTCTAGTCCTGCTCTAGTCCTGGTCTAGTCCTGGTCTAGTCCCGGTCTAGTCCCGGTCTAGTCCTGGTCTAGTCCCGGTCTAGTCCCGGTCTAGTCCTGCTCTAGTCCTGGTCTAGTCCTGGTCTAGTCCCGGTCTAGTCCTGGTCTAGTCCTGCTCTAGTCCCGGTCTAGTCCTGGTCTAGTCCTGGTCTAGTCCTCGGTCCCAGTCCCGGTCTAGTCCTGCTCTAGTCCTGGTCTAGTCCTGGTCTAGTCCCGGTCTAGTCCTGGTTTAGTCCCGGTCTAGTTCTGGTCTAGTCCTGCTCTAGTCCCGGTCTAGTCCTGGTCTAGTCCCGGTCTAGTCCTGGTCTAGTCCTGCTCTAGTCCTGGTCTAGTCCTGGTCTAGTCCCGGTCTAGTCCTGGTCTAGTCCCGGTCTAGTCCTGCTCTAGTCCTGCTCTAGTCCTGCTCTAGACCTGGTCTAGTCCTGGTTTAGTCCTGCTCTAGTTCTGGTCTAGTCCTGGTCTAGTCCCGGTCTAGTCCTGGTTTAGTCCTGGTCTAGTCCTGCTCTAGTCCTGGTCTAGTCCTGGTCTAGTCCCGGTCTTGTCCTGGTCTAGTCCTGGTTACGGTCTGGTCTAGTCCTGGTCTAGTCCCGGTCTAGTCCTGGTCTAGTCCTGGTCTAGTCCCGGTCTAGTCCTGGTCTAGTCCTGGTCTAGTCGTGGTCTAGTCCTGGTTACGGTCTGGTCTAGTCCTGGTCTAGTCCTGGTTACGGTCTGGTCTAGTCCTGGTCTAGTCCTGGTCTAGTCCTGGTCTAGTCCCGGTCTAGTCCCGGTCTAGTCCTGGTTACGGTCTGGTCTAGTCCTGGTCTAGTCCCGGTCTAGTCCCGGTCTAGTCCTGGTCTAGTCCCGGTCTAGTCCTGGTCTAGTCCCGGTCTAATCCTGGTCTAGTCCTGGTCTAGTCCCGGTCTAGTCCTGGTTACGGTCTGGTCTAGTCCTGGTCTAGTCCTGGTCTAGTCCCGGTCTAGTCCTGGTCTAGTCCCGGTCTAGTTCTGGTCTAGTCCCGGTCTAATCCTGGTCTAGTTCTGGTCTAGTCCTGGTTACGGTCTGGTCTAGTCCCGGTCTAGTCCTGGTCTAGTCCCGGTCTAGTCCTGGTCTAGTCCTCGTCTAGTCCTGGTCTAGTCCCGGTCTAGTCCCGGTCTAGTCCTGGTCTAGTGTTTGAGGATGGGGCAGAGTGCAAAGGTCAAAGGGTCACCTGCAGAAGGGTTATGTAATGTTGTGTGATTGTCTGCAGGTTGTTCATCCTGGGCTCCTACGACAGAGAGACCTTCGTGCACTGCACTGTGGAGCTGAGCAGTCACCAGTGGAAGGAGAAAACACGCTCCTCCATCAAACAGGTGTGCCCCCTCACCTTCTCCTCCCCACAACAGGCCAGTGTGTCTTTACGTTTGCACTGAACATGCGTCTCATGAAACGGCTGAGGGCCTCTCTGATGACACAGGGAGAAATTAGAGCGGTCGCCCTCCAAGCACCAATGAGCCCTTTTGTAATCTAAGAAGACTAAACTGCTGCTTATTATCACTTCAGCTGGATTTATTTTTAAAAGGTTATGAAATTAGCCTCTTCTATTCCAAAACGATTGCATTATACTCTGTAGGGTTTAAAAGAAAACCTTTATTCAACAATGGTCATATTAACACGTTTCGACCTCTCTTTAATCAATAATGAGGGGTCATGTAGAAGTTCAAAGAAGCACCTACAACACACCTACTGGAGAGGAAAGTATATCTGGCACAGTGCTGACAAACTGAAGACATATCGCACAAATGTCACGGTCTGCAGCAAACATTATGGAACAATAAAAACTCGTCACCGGAAAAGACACTAAAGACGCTGTAGACATTGTGGCTCTGGTGTATGAACGTGAGTGTGTGTGCACTATATAAACCTAGTATCATTATTTATTATTACGTTTATTGAATATTGAAGCAAAGAAAATGACACATGAACAGGTCAAAGAGACTTAACATGAGGAATATAAGTTTCAGTGAATTCAGGTAAAACTTACAGCAGCAGGTAGGTAGGTTTTAGGTAGGTTTCATCAGAACCAGAGTTTATAATGAGCGGAACATAAAAGGCCAGTTCAGTATCAACACGTGTATAAACCCAAGTCACAGTCTGCCGTACGTACGCCACACATTTCTACTGAAACTGAAAACAAAGAGCCTAAAGTAACCTTATTAACCCCCTTCAGTCTAGCTTCAGAGTAAAGGGTTCATTTTGATTTAGTTCTTATTTAGCTCTGGTTTAGTCCTAGTTTTGGGCTGGATTTGATTGCAGTTTAGTCGTAGATTAGACCTGCTTTATTCCACTTTAGTTCTGGTTTAATCCATGTTTTAGCTCTGGTTTTATCTTCAAGTTAACTCTGTAGCTCTAGTTTTCTTTGTTTCCACTCTATAATCTGTTTAAAGTCATAGGATTATTATTTGATCAGATCTAAACCTCTTGTACAGGTCTGTATTTTCTCTGAATGTCACTGCTCTGTTCCAGATGTGAGCAGACGACACGTGTCCAATCATCTTCGCTGTAACCCGATAAACGCAGCGATTAGTGACGCGCCGTGCCGATTATTGTTACATCCATCCTTCTTTTTTCCGCCTCTGTCCCATTGTTGACATTTACAGTACTCCCCTCCGGCAGCTAAACCTTCTCTAATTGCGGCCAATTGGAAGACATTACGGCGTCGGCGCAGGTCTGTGTTTCGGAGGCGACTAATGAGCGTTTCTCAGGCAAATGTCAGGCCTGATAACAGCCGCCGCTCGCTTTATGAATGACATTTACAGAAGCAGGAGTCCTGTTCGGGGGCAGGGGTCGGGCTGTAACAGGTGACCACAGCCTCTGGAAACACAGGGATAATAAAGAGAGGGAAATGTCCAGTTCATTTTTGTCTTATTTATAATTGTATTTTATAAATAAAAAGAATACTTCCACCAAAGCCTTTCTCTCACTCGACCATCTCACAGTTCTTCCATGTGCCGCTAAATCACTGAGACTTTCTTTAATAAGACCAAAATGATTTGGCCAGTTATTTGAATACATATTAAAATCCAATTTTGTTTTTTGAACATTCCAGCCCTTTCCCCCTTTTTTAGTTTGTGTCTGATGTGAGTTTCCTGTTCCATAAATCAGGTTTGAAGTTTATTCTGAGTCAGACTTTGAATGGTCAGTGAGCTCACTTCTGTAAAGTTATTACATGCTAGTGCTAATGTTATGTCCTAAGTCCTTACATTAAAAACCTCTTGTTAATTCATCCTTCTTTGCCGTTGCAAGTGTCTCTGATATAATCACTGATTTTATTTGAGTAAAGTCTGAAAGTGACGCTCAAACCTTGAATATGTTGTGTTTAGATGTTGTTGTGTTCAGCCGCACCAGCAGGGGAAGTGTAGCTCCAGCTGTGGTCTCAGACACTCATTCAGAGCAGGACCAGGTGTTTCTATTGTCCTCTGTGTTTGAAGACTCCACTCTGTGAAAACAGCTCAGTTTAACTGAGACCAGTCTGAGATAAAGCACCGTGTCATAAAAAACAAAGAAAAGACGTTTAGGGGATGTTTTTGGAGACGTCTCGTTCTGATTGAACTAAACAGTGCAATTAGTGCCTACATTTATATGTTTGTGTAGTCCTAGTTTAGACCTGGTTCAAAGAGGGTTTAGCACCTGTTGCTTCCTGGTTTAGCCGCGACCCGGCCCGGGATAAGTGGTAGAAGATGGATACATCCTGGTTTAGCCTTAAACTTTAGCCTGTAACGTTCCAATTTTAGTCCTGATTTACATGTGGTTTAGTCTCAGATTATCCTGCATTTAGATTATATTTTAATCCTTGTTTCATCTTGGGTTTTAGCTCTAATATAGTGTTGGTTTTGGTTTTACTACTAGTTTTTGTCATGATTTGGTCTAGTTCTGGTTCTTAGACCCAGTTTTCTTAATTTAATTTCCAGCAAAACGGAGAACAATCCATTTATTCTGGTCCAAAAAGCCCCAGTCCACAGAACATTCACATTTTAAACTGCACCAAACACAAAGAAAACAAGACCTTTCTCCAGAAACACACTAGAGGGCACTGTCCGCCCAACTGTTTGTTTTTGTTACTTTTGGGAAAGCTACAGTACGTTTATTCCTGTCTGGGTTCGTTCAAACGTTTGTTCTCTTCACATTTGAATCGATCCATTCTAGAGTTCAGGAGAAAGCAGGTCTCAGAGCAGGTTTGGTTTGTGTCTGAGGTTTGTCTGGTGCATTCACAGAGCCATGTGAACCTCACTAACAGATCAACCTCCAGAGATTTAACAGAAACACACTTGGAAAGACATGTGTAGGTTTAGACCTGGTTTAGCCCTGGTTTACGCTTTAATCCTGTTTCATTTTAGTCTAACCTTGGTTTAGTCCTACTTCAGACCTGATTAAATTATATTTTATTAGGGTTTATTCCTGATTTAGTCCAGGTCCATTTAACCAATCAAAGCAGAGAAATCTTGGAAGGCGGGTCTTAAAGACACAGACGCCACAAAATCTATTACAGTGTTTTTCAGTGTCCTTTTAAAATGACAAATGACAACATACTGTTATTTCACATATTTATTCCACAATTTTTTAAAATCTTGTGATACTGAAAGTGTTATTAGATTGAATTAAACCCTGAATTGTGTTGTTATTGTGTTAGAATTATGAAAAATATGTAAATATGTGGAACAGCGGTATCTTCCATATCTGCTGCGTCTGGTCTGTGAGAAGAGTGCGATCGAGTGAGTGACCTTTTCACGGCGCCGCTGTCTTTAATGTGAACTACAGAAGCCTGCGGGGGACACTCTTGAGCGGTCTTTAATGTGGACTACAGAAGCCCATGGGGGACATTCGGCTGCGGGCGGCTGATAAACGCTGTAAATGCCAGTCGGGGTTTTGTGTTTGAGTGAAGAGCCACCACTCGAGAGGCGTCGAGTGGAGAGAGCAGCCGCGGAATATTCATGAAGGATCTGAAGGAGACCGGACTTTATTATGAACCAGGCCTAAACCAGGACTAAACCAGGACTAAACCAGGTCTAAACCAGGTCTAAACCAGGACTAAACCAGGACTAAACCAGGACTAAACCAGGTCTAAACCAGGTCTAAACCAGGACTAAACCAGGACTAAACCAGGACTAAACCAGGACTAAACCAGGACAAAACCAGGTCTAAACCAGGATTAAACCAGGGCTAAACCGGGACTAAACCAGGACTAAACCAGGACAAAACCAGGACAAAACCAGGTCTAAACCAGGTCTAAACCAGGACTAAACCAGGACTAAACCAGGACAAAACCAGGTCTAAACCAGGTCTAAACCAGGTCTAAACCAGGACTAAACCAGGACTAAACCAGGACTTAACCAGGACTTAACCAGGACAAAACCAGGACAAAACCAGGTCTAAACCAGGTCTAAACCAGGTCTAAACCAGGACTAAACCAGGACTAAACCAGGTCTAAACCAAGTCTAAACCAGGTCTAAACCAGGTCTAAACCAGGTCTAAACCAGGTCTAAACCAGGTCTAAACCAGGTCTAAACCAGGTCTAAACCAAGTCTAAACCAAGTCTAAACCAAGTCTAAACCAAGTCTAAACCAAGTCTAAACCAAGTCTAAACCAAGTCTAAACCAGGTCTAAACCAGGTCTAAACCAGGTCTAAACCAGGTCTAAACCAAGTCTAAACCAAGTCTAAACCAAGTCTAAACCAGGTCTAAACCAGGTCTAAACCAGGTCTAAACCAAGTCTAAACCAGGTCTAAACCAGGACTAAACCAGGTCTAAACCAGGACTAAACCAGGTCTAAACCAGGACTAAACCAGGACTAAATACAGAAGTTTTTTTATTCAGTAGCATTAATTTCTTTTCGACAGTAGTTTTACTTAAAGAAAAGTGAAGTTCTTGAAAAGCTGCTGACGTGTTTTGAGCTCAGTTTGTATAATGCTGTGTCCATGTTGCTTGTTTTGGCTCAGATTCGTGAACACACTGAAGTCCGAGTGCCGAGGACCACATGAATTAGTTTAGCATCATTAGCTCTATAGTCTAATCTTAGCATTAGAGCCTGAACTAGCATGCTAATTAGCACTGCAGCTCCCCCAATAACACTGCTGTAAGTCATTACACAGCACTTCGTCTTGTCAGTCCTCTTCTCTTGGATTGATTTGTTGATTCGAAGGGTTTTCGACAGGTCTCACACGTCACAGGGATCTTTTCAGTTTTATATGCGTCATCTTTCATCATTATTTGAACCTTATGTTTTATTTCCCACTGACTGTATTTACAGCTAGTGTTGGTTTTCCTTCTGATCACAAAGAAGCCTCTTTATTTGAGCTGCAGTCGATGAATAACTCACTGTCTGTAAAGGGTTTCATGTTAATATCTCTATTAAGAAGTCTGTTTAAATCACATTTGTTTTGACAGAATTTGAGATTATTGTTATAATCCAGTCCAAATTTTTGTTAAGATCACTTTAAAGACAACACAGAGAAATCAATTGCATAAAAGAAATATAAATATACAACATGAAAAGGACAAAAGACATAATAAACAACTAGATTTTAAGTTTATTGTTTTTGTCATAGTTTATTCCTGTTTATATTTTACTCTACACCCTGTTTTTGGTCCTGGGTTGAGTCTTTGTTTAGTCATTTAGTTCAGGTTTAGTCTAAGATTAATGAGTTTTAAAAAATCCAGGTTGTTATTGTAAATGAGAATTGGTTCTCATTTGACCGACCTGTGTAAATAAAGAATAAATAAAAAATGCTGAGATATTCTAAAGGATGAAGTGTTTATGCAGTGGCTGGATGAGAATCAGCAGCTCATGGTTCTCAGTCAGAAAAGGTCTCCTTGTCTCCTTCAGGTCGGAGGAGACACCTGCCTCAGGAGGAGTTCACGAGGGAGGGATGGAGGGAGGATTTTGGAGTTAAGGCCACATTTGTGACTTGAAATGACAGTCTGTTTTGTCTGTTTTAATCAGATCTTTTATGTTTTACTGCAGCTAGTGTCTAGTCTTTTGTTTAATTTGGGGTGTCTTCTAAAACCATGACAGAGACACATGTGTTTTGCTTGTGTTTTTAGACTTTATCAGAGCTTTTTAATCTCTTTGTGTCTGTTGAAAACCACCTGTTAACCTCTGTGTCCAGTTTCCATCTGGGCTCGGCTGCTCTTTTCTCTTTGTTATTTCCTCTGGAGTGTGCCGTTCTTCTCGTCGATGGGGGATGGGAGTCCTCGCTTGTGTTTGTACATCTGCTTTAGTGCTGATGTTTACTGACAGCTCTGCCCCGAGGCTCCACACGGCTCACTTTAACCTGCTCCGTGTGCTCTCTGTGAGTTTATAACTGCGCCTTTATCTGACGTCAAACACCAAACGCTCCTTCCCTTTGAGTCGATTTGTGTTTCCGCTCTGATACTGTTCCTTTTATTGCCCTCTATTGTCTCCCACAGTTTGAGTCAGGTCTTTACTCAGTACACCTCCTTCTATGGCATCATTTCATTTCCTTTTGTTTCATTTAAAAACACAGACGGGACAATGACTCGTTACTAATTATTATTATTATTATTATTATTACTAATGGGTTAGTTATTCATTTCCACTAGCCTCCTTTAGAGTCAGTTTATCAGGTGATTGGAATAAATGCATTATCCATAAATATACATTATAGGCTACAGTTTCAACATAAATTGAATTACTGAACTTAAATATAAATAAACTCATCAGAATCAGTGGGACTGGGCTTGAGGAGTGTGTTCTTTACGTTCAGACACTCAGTAATCTGGTTTTAGTGGCTGTCGTGGCACAAAACCCTGCTTCACAAAGAGAATCTAGCCCCTGACGGATTATTTATCCCAGTGCTGTTCTTCTTACCGATACTTGATAAATACAGGCCTTAAGGTAACTCCCACCAGTTAACTTTTTTAATCTGATGTAAACCACAGAACTGCCAGGTCTGTGGCAAAACATTAGTGCAGTTTAAAGAATCTTTGGTGAACATTTAGGATATCGTGTTAAAGATCGGAGCCTAACCTGAGTCTGTGTGAGTGATTAGAGTGTAATGGTCTTTTGAGCAGGTCTCTGTCGTAATGAGGCTGTGAGTGGCTCAGACGATGAAACGCTGGTTTATAATCCTCAGGTTTGTCCCAGAGTCGTGTGTTTAATGCTCCGGTGTGTGGTGGAGGCATGAACGGAGACGGTGCTCGATGCCGCGAGGCTTCTGAATCGATCTGAGGAAGAGGCATTAGGAAACTAACAGCGTGTGGCGGACGACCCTCATGAATCTCATCTGAGAAAAGACAAACACAAATACAGATAATCACAAGTCAATCAGAACAGACCACGACTGGGATCATTTATGCCTTTAAGGTGTATGTTTGTTGCAGTTAAACAAGTTCTAAAAAGTGGATAAAGTACCACTTAGTTCTGGTTTAGTCCTGGATTAGTGCTAAAGATAATCCGTCCTGACATATTTGTGTTTATCAGCAGTGTTTAATTATTATTACTACAAACCAGACTTATGAAACATTTACATTTACTCATTTAGCAGACGCTTTCATTCAAAGCAACTTACATTAAGCTTCCATTCCCCAGTGTTACAGCTGGAACACCACTGGAGGCAAGGTGGGTTAAGTGTCTTGCCCAAGGACACAACGACAGTATGAACTGTGGGGAGAGCGGGATTCGAACCGCCTACCTTTGAGCCACTGCCGCCCCTGAAAGATTAGAATATTTCTTTAGGACAGTGTAGAATGTACATTAAGATGACCAGATGATAGTTTATCAACTAATTTACAATATTCTGTAGGAATCACACTACGTCTATATTTACAATAAAAACACACTTTCATAATATTTACTGTAAAACACTGTCAAAGGCCGACAGTAAATGTTCAATGACTGTAAATACACTGATCTAACCTGCAACAAAAATAATCTCAACTTGACTTTTACAAAATGGTTGAGAAAATATATAATATAACCATTAAATAGTACGTTACTAAGTAATAATACTGAAACATTTAAAATAATAAAAAGATTTAGTGATTAGGAATCTATATAAATCATGTTTTATTTTCTTTAGAATCGCTGTAATTTTGCTTTGTTGCACCAAATTGTCTTTTATAAAAATGACCATCTTTTACAGTAAAAAAAAAAATGTCAACCACCAAAACCAACCATTTTTTTCCGTAAATTTGACTCTTAATTTTTTACAGTGCTGATATGACAAAATACAAGCTTCTTTTTGAACAAAGCGCCTTTAGTTAAATAAGAACTTTAGAACCTTCTCAGCTGCTTTTGGATCCACATAAAGCCTCAGTGACACTAATGTGATAAAAAATAATACTGTAAAAAAACCTCCTGCCTACTTCCTTAGTTTCACTGAAATCCTATAATCTGTGTTTTCATGTTGTAAAGGGCACATGTGGGTGAACGGACTCTGTTTTTACTGCAGCTCTGTTTGATGTTCCACTGGCTTTGTGTCTTTAATGTGTCTCGATGAAAGACGCTGCTGCTTCACTCACACGAACACAACAACAACACAATGAGTCCTGTCACTGAAAGAGCACACAAGCCTGTCACAATCACGTGTAGGAGGCGACGGACGAAGGTAGATGCATCCATAAACCGTTTGTACTAAATATCGATGAGCCTTTTGTATCAGTTTTTACCTGCACAAGAAACTCTGATTTTAACCTGAATAAGTGACTGTTTTATGATGACATTGGCACGTGGCAGAGTGGTTAGCACTCCTGCCTCACAGCAAGAAGGTCGTGAGTTCAAAACCCAGCCGACCCAAACATTCTCGGCCGACTCCGGTCTTTCTGTGAGGAGTCTGCATGTCCTCCACGTGTTACTGTGGGTTCTCTCTGGGTACTCCGGCTTCCTCCCACCGTCCAAACACATGCATGTACAGGTTAATTGGCAAATCTAAAGTGTCCCTAGTGAATGAATGTGAGAGTGAATGGTTGTCAGTCACTGTCTGTCTCTAAATGTTAGCCCTGCGACTAACTGGCCACTGTCCAGGGTGTACCCCGACTCAGGCCCAAAGCTGCTGGGATAGGCTCCAGTCACCCGTGACCCCTAACGGGACAAAGCGGTAGAAAATATAGGCGGCAGTAGCTCAGTGGGTAGAGCGGTCGTCCTTCAACCGGAAGGTAGGTGGTTCAATTCCCGCTCTCCCCACAGTTCATACTGTCGTTGTGTCCTTGGGCAAGACACTTAACCCACCTTGCCTCCAGTGGCTGCAACACTGGTAACACTGTAACACAATGTAAGTCGCTTTGGATAAAAGCGTCAGCTAAATGAATAAATGTAAATGTAAAATGAATTGTGCGTCCCTTTGAGACTGAGTGAGGAGCTCAGAGTAGAGCTGCTGCTCCTCCTTGAAGCTCCCTGAGGGCCTATTGTTTTTGCTCAAGTAATTTTAAATTTTTTTTTTATTTTTCTGCAAAATGATCCTAAATTTGACCCAGTAAACATGCACAAAAAGTAATTTTTATTGGTCCCAGACTTCAAGCTCGGCAAAAGATTTATGTATTTGAAGTCCCCGAAAAAAAATATGAAAAATGACTCAGTGGTGACCCCTAGATCCATAGGACACCTCAGGGCAAACAGAAAAGTCAATGACAGTCACACCCTAAACTTAACAGGAAGTCTGCCATGTGGGGTGAAACAGGCATGGCCACTAAAATCGCACACCTTGCGCAAAAAGATGCAAATCATTGTGTTTTAATCTAAATGGCCCCAAATTTGGTGAGTATCATTTAGACACGTGTGCCAACCAAAGTTGTGACTTTGTTGTTGATATCTTATCGGGTATGGGTGTGGCAAGCCTGTAACGAGGTGGCCATTTTTGTGAAAATAAAACGTCTCTTAACTCTCAAACGCCTCTCTTTTAAAGTCACACTAAACAGTCCAGTTTACATTATTCAACAACTCTTCTGTAATTACAATTTATTTATTTATTTATTCACATTTTTGTGAGAAATAATCCCTTGAGAATCCTTTTTTTTTTTTTGTACTTACTTCACCATCATTTATTTATTTATTTATTTTTAATTCTGAACCTGTCTTTAAAGAGTTATGTAACAAAATAGAATTTATGTCAGAGCCATTATAAAGAGATTTAAATAACTGGTTTTATTCAATTTGTGGTCGGTTCTCGAGTCAAATAAAGCCTTGTCCAGACGGTAAATCCTGGTTTATGGATAATATCAGGGTAAATACCACTGACACAGACAGAAAACAGAGGAACGACAGTCGCACTAAATCACATCAGATCCACTCTAAAGTCTGTGTCTGACAAACCTCTGCAATTTTGGAAAGAATCAGCCAATGGTTTGGTAAAAATGAATAAAGTTCAGTCTCGGTTCAATCTACTCGGAGGAAAATAAACCCTTTCAAAGAGAAAGAGGCTGGATCCGTGAGAGGCTCAAACACAAACTGAACAAGAACTAAATGTTACAGGTTCAAGGGTCACACGGACGTTTCAGACTCAAAATGACAACTGTTCGAGAGACGTTCAAAGGCAGCGGGAAACAGGAAATGCCACCATGATAAAGAGGAAAAGGTGACTCGTGTGGAAATGTCTCAGTGACGTTTGAGTTTCTGAGTCCTGTACAGATCTCCAAAAGCCTGATGGCGATTGTTTAAGTGCAGTTAATAATATAAATATTTGCTGTACTCAGTTAAAACTACGGAGAATAACCTGTTTTAGTGGATATCAGTCACATCGTAACATTATAATAAAATACTATTCTTGTGAGATGATTCGACAAAAACATTTACTAAACAACTCTTGAACTGTTCTAGAACCCAAATGCACAGGTGTTAGTGTTTCCCACAGACGATACAAAAGTTTAGTTTGCCTTGTGCTTACATCACACAGCATCACTGGAGAATAGACCTGATCCGCTCATAAACACAGCTTCATCTGGAGCTCGAGCACTTCAGTGACTTTATTTATGCTGAGCGTCTTGTTCAGCAGCTGCAGACAAACACAAGACGAGACAGAGCTGGTTTTCTGGAGAGTTAACCTCAGCTAATGCCATCTGACTTCCTCCAGACGCTCCTGCAGCAGCTGCTCCAGAGTCTGCACTGAGCTCTTCTCAGAGACGTTAGAAAACTCACAGAACAGACTCTAAAATGTGAAACTAATTTACCATCACAAAGTTCAACATTCAAACATTTTAATATATTTTTGGTTTGTTTTGGAGACTTTTGTTAAAGAGACCAAGAACTCAAAAACCTGATCTATTTAAATGTACGAGTAATTATTGTTTAGACTCCACAAAAATCCTTAACAAATGTCTGACATAATTTTAATTTAATTAACCCTGATGTATGATGAGGTGCTTGTATTTATTTACTTTTATTCTCATTTTTCACATTTTTTAAAGTCACACTAAACAATCTTCCTGTTCATAGATCAATGTCTCTTTTTTTATGACATCTTTAAATACAGTATAATATTTTAACTGTTGTTGTGTAGAGCCAGTAAACTTTAATGACTTCATGGTAAAGAAATCTTTGAAATATAATGGAACATGCTGACGCCCCTGGGGGGTAATGAACTCTGCTGTGGTCATTAGTCCAGCCTGTGCAGTGAAAAGGCTGTGGTCTATACAAGTGTAAATGAAGCCACGTGTCTTTTTTGTTTGTCTGCGTCGCTGTAGAAACCCCTTTTGTTCTTAAAGCTTTTGAAACCTTCCTGACGATGAAAAGACAACTTGAAAATTCAGATGGAGCCTCACAGCAGAAAACACTGATGTATGTTTTTAGGCTCCACTCAATGAACAAACAGTTTATTCTTTTCATATTATATTATTGTAGCAGACTAACTCTGTCTCCTTCATTAACACTGACCTCCGTGAGTCTGGACCTAGTCTAAGTCTGGACTAACTCTGTCTCCTTCATTAACACTGACCTCCGTGAGTCTGGACCTAGTCTAAGTCTGGACTAACTCTGTCTCCTTCATTAACACTGACCTCCGTGAGTCTGGACCTGGACTAAGTCTGGACCTGGTCTAAGTCTGGACCTGGTCTAAGACTGGACCTGGTCTAAGACTGGACCTGGTCTAAGTCTGGACCTGGTCTAAGTCTGGACCTGGTCTAAGACTGGACCTGGTCTAAGACTGGACCTGGTCTAAGACTGGACTAACTCTGTCTCCTTCAAACACTGACCTCCGTGAGTCTGGACTTGACTTGACTTGGTCTTGGTCTTGGTCTTGGTCTTGGTCTTGGTCTTGACTACAAAACTACTTAAACACAAGTCATTGGCCTCTTTTATTTAGAAGAATTGTATTAGTATTTTCTGTTATTCTACATTATTTAATTTTTATACCATGTCCAATTTTCCAGGATCTTAAAGACTTTATAAGGTTGTAAACTCCGCCTCTAAATCCAACTAAAACCGCTGACATCCCTCTTTTTTTCCAGCGTTTACTATGATTGTTCAGGCTTTAACCCAAAGCAGCTTGGATAGAACTCGGCCTCCTACATTTGTAAAAAAAACTCATCACCAGAGCTGCAAATGAACAGAGTCTAAATATATTCTGCTTTATAAATATATTTTAATCACCTTCCGTCTGTTTTCATGCAGCCTCTGTTTACAGCTGGCTCTTGTTTGAATCCTTCTTTAATTGTGCAGCACTGTCTCGAGGCCGATCTAACCTTGTTACCATCGACATCGAGACGAGCTTCTGCCACGTCTCGGAGCAAAAACACCACCAACCGAACAAAAACAGATGTAAAAGGACAAATTCAGCGGCTGTTTGACCGAAGCCCGGCGTCTTTTATCCCAAATCAAAGGTTAATGCGTTCAAATGGAGGCTCTTCTCTCCAGGACAATGTTCAGGCTCAGAATAAAGCTCCCCTGTTTTTAAATCACAGCAGAAATTATACTCAGCCTTTCATTTACTGCAAACATAAGTCTTTGATTTAGTGACGGTAGACCTGCCTTTGTTCCAACTAAAACCTGTTCAAATCCATCTAAAACCTGTTCAAATCCATCTAAAACCTGTTCAAACCCAACTAAAACCTGTTCAAATCCATCTAAAACCTGTTCAAATCCATCTAAAACCTGTTCAAATCCATCTAAAACCTGTTCAAACCCAACTAAAACCTGTTCAAATCCATCTAAAACCTGTTCAAATCCATCTAAAACCTGTTCAAACCCAACTAAAACCTGTTCAAATCCATCTAAAACCTGTTCAAATCCATCTAAAACCTGTTCAAATCCAACTAAAACCTGTTCAAACCCAACTAAAACCTGTTCAAATCCAACTAAAACCTGTTCAAATCCAACTAAAACCTGTTCAAATCCAACTAAAATCTGTTCAAATCCATCTAAAACCTGTTCAAATCCAATTAAAACCTGTTCAAATCCAACTAAAACCTGTTCAAATCCAACTAAAACCTGTTCAAATCCAACTAAAACATGTTCAAATCCATCTAAAACCTGTTCAAATCCAACTAAAACCTGTTCAAATCCAACTAAAACCTGTTCAAATCCATCTAAAACCTGTTCAAATCCAATTAAAACCTGTTCAAACCCAACTAAAACCTGTTCAAATCCAACTAAAACCTGTTCAAATCCAATTAAAACCTGTTCAAACCCAACTAAAACCTGTTCAAATCCAACTAAAACCTGTTCAAATCCAACTAAAACCTGTTCAAATCCAACTAAAACCTGTTCAAATCCAACTAAAACCTGTTCAAATCCAACTAAAACCTGTTCAAATCCAACTAAAACCTGTTCAAATCCAACTAAAACCTGTTCAAATCCAACTATAACCTGTTCAAATCCAACTAAAACCTGTTCAAACCCAACTAAAACCTGTTCAAACCCAACTAAACCTGTTCAAACCCAACTAAAACCTGTTCAAATCCAACTAAAACCTGTTCAAATCCAACTAAAACCTGTTCAAATCCAACTAAAACCTGTTCAAATCCAACTAAAACCTGTTCAAATCCAACTAAAACCTGTTCAAACCCAACTAAAACCTGTTCAAACCCAACTAAAACCTGTTCAAATCCATCTAAAACCTGTTCAAATCCAACTAAAACCTGTTCAAACCCAACTAAAACCTGTTCAAACCCAACTAAAACCTGTTCAAATCCAACTAAAACCTGTTCAAACCCAACTAAAACCTGTTCAAACCCAACTAAAACCTGTTCAAACCCAACTAAAACCTGTTCAAATCCAACTAAACTTGCTGCAGTCCCTCTTTTTTAGGATTTTTAAAAACCTTATGCTGGATTTCGTCAGATTAAACACCTGCAGATAGACTTTTTGAATAAAATCCACTGTGTTAAAGACTCACCTGATGAGTTTTCTTCTGACAGTTTTTGTGGAAACAGAGGTTTGACGGAGGACTGTAACAGGATTTGACAGGCCTCGGCCGAGCGCCTGCCCCGGAGCGACTCGCAGCCTACAACCCCCACCGACAATAATCCAACTGACGGAAGACATTAGAGCAACACTGAGCAGGATCTGACGAGGAACCGACCACGAGCATCGAGTAACCATGAGCAGTCACAAAGACAATGAGTCTAGTCCTGGTCTTGGTCTAGTTTTGGTTTAGTCCCAGGTTCGACTAATGGAAGTGAGTCCAGAGATGTTTATTTAAATTTATATTAAGCTTTCACTTTGTCAAAATGGCTACCCAAACATCTCAAATCGTGAATGCTATATTTACCATTGCTGAAACTCGGGTGAACCCATCTATTGTACATGTGGTGGGGTAAACCGGAGTACCTGGAGGAAACCTACGCAGACACAGGCAGAACATGCAAACGCCACAAGAGAAAGGCCCTGCTCTGGATGGGAATCGAACCCAGGACCTTCTTGCTGTGAGGCAGAGTACTAACCACAGCTGAAAGTATTTTGAGCTCAGTCTTAACCACATTTGCAGCAGAGCGCTCTGATAACAGGGCTTTAAATACTTCACTTGTGTTCTGAGAGCCTCTGTATCAGGGGTCACTAACATAAAGGTCATTTTCAGCTCCTTGTTACCTTTTATATTCTCCGTTCTAAAACTGTTACCTGTGTTTTTATCAATAACTCAATCGTCAGATCAATTCAAAACTAATTCTCCTTTCACTTTTTCACCGTTCAAGAAATTGGAGCTTGTAATGATTTCCTCCATCAATCCGATCAGCGTTTAGTTCATTAGACATCAGGACACGAGACTCTGGGTTTTAATGGCTCACTCTTTCATCTCAAAAGTTCTGCTTTTTCCACAGAACCGATCATACTTAAGGGTTTAAGGCCAACCTTCTCCTGGTTTAGCTTTGTTTGGGCATTTCTGAATTATTTTTAACCCTTTTGGTCATGTACATTATTTACACCGTGTTGCAGTGATTTCTGTTTTACTGTTTCTATCCTGACATTTCTAAAAGCAGCATTTTTTATTTATTTTATTAAATGCCTAATAACTAACGAACTAATAAACTTTGTATGGAGACCGCAATAAGATCTTTGGCAACCCAGTGTTTGGAAAGCTTTGTTCTAAGACTCTTTGGACAAGAATGAAGCATTTAGGACAGACTCAAAAATAAAGTGTCCTCAGAGCAGCAGTGACAACACTCTGTTCGGAGCCGACCTGTCGTCTCTTCACGTCCTCAGAGTAAGCTGTGAGTGGCTCAGATCTGATTAAACCTGGAGCGAGGCACGTGCACAGCCTTCGACATCAGCCTCTGACATCAGACCAGGACTAGACCAGGACTAAACAAGGACTAAACCAGGACTAGACCAGGTCTAAAGCGGGTCTAAACCGGGACTAAAGCAGGTCTAAACCGGGACTAAAGCGGGTCTAAACCAGGACTAAACCAGGTCTAAACCAGGACTAGACCAGGACTAAACCAGGACTAGACCAGGCTAGAGCGGGACTAGACCAGACGGGGGAGGGGACGGGACCCTGGGGGGAACCAGGAATAAACCAAGTCCTCGTTTCGTCCTGTATGATCCTGGTTTATGCTAAACAAGTGCTCGTCTCTGGTTAAACTCTTATTAAACTCTGAGTTCTGCTGCAGTTGTAACGGTCAGGCTCTTTTTTTAGTGATGACAAAAACACAGACCCAACCTCATTATTAATACAAAGAAATCAAGTTGGAGTAAAAACGAGAAATGAATAAATCCAGATTGTTGTTGTTATAGAAGCTTATGCTGTGTGTGGTTCCAGAGAAGGACTAAAGCTGTTGCCAAACCAAACACATTGTCTTTGTTGTATCTTACGTTGGCGGGTCGGCTCTTTGTTTGTGACTTCCTGGGTTCCACAGGTGTGAGCCAGAGGACTGCTGTCATTAAAACAACTGGGGGCTGTGGGGGTTTAATTACAGCTCTGTCCCCTTCAATGAGCTCTTCTCAGACTTTATACACATGTCAGCGGCTGCATGTAACGCACAGACGCTTTTCACAGCAGTTTCTGAAAACACACCTGAAACAACGATAAGAAACAACAAATGGATAAATTAAATCATGCCACAATGATTTTACATTTATTTTACAGTTTTCAACAGTGGCAGGAACAAAGCAGCTTTCAGAAATATTGGTTTTATTTGGATTATATGTGATCAAACTTTAAATTGACCTTATACTAAAGGTTGTTCAGTGTGATTTCTGGTTTGTCAAAACATTTGTCTAAGAATTTTGTACAATGGATAAAGGAACATTTTTGGATTTTTTTCTTTCAGACGGAGGTGATCAAAGGCCCGTGCGGCAGCGTGGGGATGACCTTCAGACACGTTCCTGCTTCAGAAGGAGACGCGGTTCACGTCAGCATTGAGACGGTGACCCCCAACTCTCCGGCGGCTCTCGCGGATCTGCAGCGAGGGGACAGGCTGATCGCCATCGGAGGTACCACTGCAGGTTTATTATGTCCTCTGGTGTTGTACGGGTTAGAGACTCTGAGGAAGAGCTCGAGCAGAGTCCATCAGAGGCACAGCTCAGGTCTAGGACCAATCAATTTATAGTTGATCACAGTTGAGCAGACCATCCATCTAAAACCTGTTGAAATCCATCTCAAACCTGTTCAAATCTAACTAAAACTTGTTCAAATCCAACTAAAACCTGTCTCTAAAGGACCATTGAAATGTAGTTTTTTTGAGTTATAGAAACAAAACAAAGTGTTTATGTTGTCAAAGACTGAAAAAGTTTTTACACATCCACTGCTTCAGCAAAGAGTTTGTAATCACTGTTGTGTTATAGTGGCTTTCTTTACTGTGCTCAAACTGACCTGGGAGCAGACCACAGCAGTTATTGAACCATAATTTAGTCTTTATTTAAAACTGGGCAGGCTTTATGTGCTGCTCTTTCTTTGATTGGTTGTTTTTGAAATAGCGACAGTCCAGAGGAAGTTTATTCTGTTTATGTTGGTTGTATGTCTGTCTGAATACATTCATCTAAATCTCTGTCCTGTGTGTTGTCAGGTGTCAAAGTGACGTCTTCGGTCCAAGTGCCCAAACTGCTGAAACAGGCCGGGGACAGGGTCATAGTGCTTTATGAGCGCCCGGTTCGTCACCAGAATACAACGCTGGTAAATCTGGGAACCTTACAGGAAAGCTTTGGACATTTAGAAGAACATAGCTTTATCCCACAACCCACTGCTTACGAAGAAGACCCTGCTCCGATCACGACTTTATCCGACATACCCGACCATAAAGACATGGATTCAGAGTTCGAAGAGCTACTCATTGACTCCAAACAAACCCAAACTAGTGGATCTACAGCTAATACTTCAAATACGACTGATTCCAAGGACGATTCTTTGTTAACAGTAAACCAAAGCCCCAAAAGAACTGTAGCTACGTTAGCAACGAAGCCTTTGGGGAGCATTTCGCCGATTCTTAACCGCAAACTAAACCTTGTTGGTCTACAGTCGCCGCTAAAACCCCAACCGAAAGAATCAGCAAAGCCATCCCCGCATAAAACCAGCTCGGATTCAAGCGACGGTCCGCAGCGTCCTACTGTCCCTCCTCCACCAGTTCCCTCTCGACCTCCAGTGCCACCGAGGCCGCAGATTCGGTTAACGTCTGCGTCATCCGAAACAAGTCTTATTGAAAACATGGAGCCTGTTACGACCTCAACGCTGACCTCTTCGGCAAGTACTACCACAATAAGCTCTTTGGAAAGATCTCCTGAAAAAGCATCTTTGACAGGATCTGGAGATGTTGCAGTGGAAAAGCCTTGCGTAAAACAAGCCGAAGCCAAGATATCAAACGAGGAGTTACCGTTAGCTTCAAATGTGGCTAGCTCTGGGGCTAACAAAGCAGAACAAGCAAAAGATAAAGTGTCGGAAAGCTCTTGCAGCACACGGGACAGTTTAGACGATCACTCGTTTTGGGAATCGGCCGAGATTATGTACAAGAATCAAATGGGACGTTGGCCAAAAGCGTCTGTTGTTTTTGAAGTGGAAGCTTGCCACAAGTTTCTAAACGTTGCTCTGTGGTGCAAGGATCCGTTTAAACTGGGGAGTTTGTTGTGTCTCGGTCACGTTAGCCTTCAGTTGGAGCACATTGCCTTAGAATGTATGGCCACGTCTTCGTCCGAATACCAGAGCATCTTCCGATTGGGACCGCCGGACCCTAGAGCTAGCGTTAGCCGAACAGCGCTACGTAGCTTTAGCACCCACAAAGGCTTTAACGAGAAACTCTGCTACGGAGACGTGACGCTAAACTTTTGCTACTTATCAGAAGGCGATGCTGATTATCAAGGAGGGATGGTGGCTGAAAGGGAGCGAGAGGGAAGCATTCACGAAGAAGAGATCCGAGAACGAGAAAAGGAAGCCGTCCAATTGGCTCCGAGAGATGAGTTAGCATACAGTACGATGCAGCATGCCGAAGTGCGCCACAACTTCCAAGACACGCAGTTTCAAAACCCAACGTGGTGCGAGTACTGCAAGAAGAAAGTCTGGACAAAAGCGGCGTCTCAGTGCATGGTTTGCGCTTACGTTTGCCACAAGAAATGCCAGGACAAGTGCCTCGCTGAGAATCCGTATTGTGTAGCAGCAACTGAGCGCAGAGGAGCTGATCCCGAAGCTAAATCAACCATCAACCGAGCTACAACCGGACTAACGCGACATATCATCAACACCAGCTCACGTTTGCTCAGTTTACGCCAAGTTCCCAAGACTCGTTTGGTGGAACAAGTCGCAGACGTTGTGCCAGAGCCTTCCCCAAAACAGACGCCTAACACTTCGGACAATGAGAGCAGTGATACGGAGACGTACACGAGCGGCGCTAGTCCGTTGAAACAACCACCCGGCGCCGGAGCTAGCGCTAAACTGGTTCGCAAAGAAGGTGGTTTGGATGATAGCGTCTTCATAGCTGTGAAGGAAATCGGACGCGACTTGTACCGAGGTTTACCGACGGACGAGAGATCGCAAAAACTAGAGCTGATGCTGGATAAACTCCAACAAGAAATCGATCAAGAACTGGAGCATAACAACTCGCTTTTGATAGAAGAACGAGAAACTACAGATGCTAGGCGTAAAGTGTTGATTAGCGGTGCGTTGGCTAAATCCGGCGAACGACTTCAAGCGCTGACCCTGCTGATGATCCACTACCGAGCGGGGATTGAGGATCTGGAATCGGTGGAAAGTACGTCGCCTTCAGAGCAGCCGGGGTTCAAAGTGAAGAGTCTGGAGGAAGAGGCGCTGTTGGGGACCGCGGTGTACGACGGCGATATTTGCAGCCCTGTGGAAGTGCCGCTGCTGGACGACATCTCCGAGGAGCAGATCTGCGTCGAAGCTCTCCACTGAAACAAACGCTTGAACATTTACGGCTAGTGCCTCCAGCAAAATCATGTTTTTGACATTTTTACGTAAAGACACTGTCCGGTACCACTTTACCATAAGACTACACTGAAAAGGTTCTTCTTATATTATCCACAAATAAAAACAATAACTGATAATAAATGGCTTCTCATTGCCAAAGATAATTATAGCAGGACTGTACTTGAAAAGTTCCTTTGGGTTTCACAACATCCTTTAAAAAAAAGGCATAGTTTATAATGTTTTTAAAAGGATTGTCAAAAACCTGTTGCATGTGCAATTAGTAAATAAACCCACCCTCTACACATGTCTTATAAAATAAAATATAAAACTGCTTCCCAAGTATTGGTAGGAGCCAAGCAGCTTCGGGGGCCTTGCTTTGAAGCAGTGCTCACATTTTTTGTGTTAAACCAGGCATAAGGCTAGATGTCATCAAAGTGTAGGGATTGTCTCATGAGTTATCAACCTCTTATTATACGATCAACTGTGTTCACAGCAAACTAGAACCAAACCTGTTCTTAACAAAGACTAAACTGGGAATAAACCAGAGCTATGGCAAAACAAAACGAAAAAAAACAGCCTAAACGGATTTAAACTAAAATCTAAACCCAGCAATAAAGCAAGGTCTATACTAGGACAACGCCAGGACTAAACCTCAGCTGAACACATCCAGAGGATATATACACAATACAAAATGATGTTTAACTGTTAGTTCTAAACTGGTATTTCATCCTACATCCTGCTGTTTGTATCTGACCCAAGGGACCCAAAATTTAAAGAAAAATATCCTTATTCCAACTTTCCTGCTTCCTTCTGGAGTGTAGTGCTGCTGTAAAGTGGTGCCGTCTGCGACTCGTGGCTGTGTTTTTAAGGGACCTGTGACGCTCCTCTGTCCTCGCCCTCTGTCGTGCTGCACGTTCGTCCTCACAGCTCTGTCTCCTGTGGCTGCAAATAAAAAAAAGACCGTCTGCTAACGCTTGGAAATATGCATCGTCCTATTTTTCTTTTTGTGGATCATTTTAAAGGAAAGGAATTAAAAACTGTATGACATATCTCAGATTGAAAACCTGCGTAAACATATCGTCTGATTTCTGCACTTTTTTTACGTCGTGTATATTTGGATTTTAACAGCTGCATTAACATTTAATTAAATGGTTTATTATTTAATTATTGTCCATATTATCCCTTTATTACTGCTGCGTATTACAAGCATTGAAGGTTAGGAGGTCTAAACCGGGTCTAAACCGGGTCTAAACCGGGTCTAAACTGGGTCTAAACCGGGTCTGAACCGGGTCTGAACCGGGTCTGAACCGGGTCTAAACTGGGTCTAAACCGGGTCTGAACCGGGTCTGAACCAGGACTAAACCGGGTCTGAACCGGGTCTAAACTGGGTCTAAACCGGGTCTGAACCAGGCCTAAACCGGGTCTGAACCGGGTCTGAACCAGGCATAAACTGGGTCTAAACTGGGTCTAAACCGGGTCTGAACCGGGTCTGAACCAGGCCTAAACTGGGTCTAAACCGGGTCTAAACCGGGTCTGAACCGGGTCTGAACCAGGACTAAACCGGGTCTAAAGCAGGTCTAAACCGGGTCTAAACTGGGTCTAAACCAGGACTAAACTAGGTCTAAACCGGGTCTGAACCGGGTCTGAACCAGGACTAAACCGGGTCTAAAGCAGGTCTAAACCAGGTCTAAACTGGGTCTAAACCAGAACTAAACCGGGTCTAAACCGGGTCTAAACTGGGTCTAAACCGGATCTAAACCGGGTCTAAACCGGGTCTGAACTCTGTGTCTCCTTCAGTGTTAAAGCATGTCTTTCTTTTGTTGACATTTAAAACAATTGTTACAAATATTGTACAAGTTCTGCTTCGATATTTAAAATGTAACTCTTCTGTCTTTATTTTGTGAATTTATTGCAAATATTCTTAAGCCTTTTTCGAGTTGTTTTTGCCCAAATGAATGTACTCTGTTTTATTTCCGTTGTCGCAGTTTACATTAAGTTACCGTTGGCTGTTACAGTAAAACAAACCTGTGTCTCCAAAACGCTCGTCTTTTATTCACATTCTCCTCGTTTGAGCAGCCGCAGAGGGACAAACACTTTAAACAAGAAACAGATCTGTCTCCGAACACTTTCAGGATGGAGCTGCGGTCGGTAATCATCACGTTTTTCCCGCGCGGCGTTGGGTTTGAGAGGTTTACGGTTGATGAAGTTTGATGGGTTTCTATAAATAAAATCTGGCTGAAGGCAGGACTCCATCAGAAACCAGAGCAGGGTTTATTCAGCATCCCTCTGTTTTTGATGATAGGGACAATTACAGACTTCAAAATACAACAAACCCTGCACAGATTGTTTATTAAAATCTTAAAAAATTCAGAAATGAAGATTTGAGTGGATATAGTTGTCTCTTTTTTGAATCAAGCTAAAATATAAAGGTCCTTGGGAAGATTTGACAGCACCTTTTGAATGTCTCATTTTTCTTCTCGTCTTGGACGTCTCTGACTCTCGGAGAAAAGAGTCAAGACTTTTATGTGTGTACTTAATTCTCTAGAGACTATAATGTGTATTAAAAAAAGCTTTATCCATGTGGTAACTGTGGTAAATAACGGTGCTTTCTGATGTTAAAGCCGATCTGTGTGGGTTTCTGTTGGAGATGAAGTCTGTTAAAAACAAAGTGCTCATTATTTTTGATGAATCTGACAGTCTTCAGCCTGAGTCCATCGTGTGGCGGAGGTACATTTCACTGAGGCTCCTTTCTGTCTCAGAAACAGAAAAACACGTTCAATATTGACTTTTTCTCTGTACTCTTAGATTTCTGCAGATTACAAATGTAGAGCCACCATCTTGGATTTAATCTCAAAACCTCAGATTTTACTGTTGTTTTTGTTTGTTGCTCTTTTGTCATATTTTCCTGAGACTACAGTTTACAGCCTTTGACATTTCTTTCTTTATTAAATGTGACTAAATCCACACTGAACACATTTATGCCTCTTAATCTTCAACATTTCCATTTTCATAATGTTCTTGATCAAAATAAAGCACTTTTTGCTCAAATCCGTTCAGTCCAGTTCGATTTAGAAAAACAAAGTGGATTTATTAACAATTAATATTGATTAATATTAAACTGTTGGATACGGGCTTAAAGTCTTGGGAAACGAATATGACGCTAAAAATGAGCAAATGTCAAACACATTGAAGGAGCTCTAACTTTTTCTTTTCAAGGATAAAGGTTGTTGCTGTAACTGAAAAATAAATCTACTTCAGAATCTTTTGTCTACATTTCACATTTAACTGGACTTTATTTAAACAAATGTGTCTCATCTTTTCTGTTCTTCGGCAGAAATGAGCTTCTGAACATTTCCACATTTACTGTAACAGCATTGATCCATTCCACAGTGTTTTTTATGTTGGATATAAATGTTTGTGTGAATCTGAATCACTGTAAAAAGGCTGGTTCGAAACCTCAGAATTACATTCACACTCATCTGCTCTCAGATTTTAAAGTTTTGTCGGATACAGCTGCACCAAAGCTCCTTAAAGCATCTGTTTTCAACGGTTTTAAAGTTGATAAAGTCAAACTGATGCTTTTACTGAAGAATTTTAGAAACACCTCTCTTTTGTTTGAACTGTGTCAGTGTAAACAGAGCCCTCAAAAATAAACCCATTCTGAAACAGCCTTTTGGTCAATTCCTATAATATCTCTAACTATTAATAATCACACTTCTGTCTCATCTCTGTGTGTTTTGGGACCATTTTTTTTTTGCTGAAAAGCTTTGCTGTTGTTTACGATGTGCTCTTCCACTGGACTCGTGCACCGTTTTTGGAAAAGGCTCGTGTGGTTAGGATTTGTTGTACATAATTCAAATAAACGAGAGAACTCAAGCTCATGTTTCTTTGGTGTTTGATCCAAAAACCTTCTCCATTTACTTTGTTGTTTATGGAAAAGTGACTAATGTCGATTCTTCCAAGAAATGTATTAACATGGAGGTAAAAATCCAATTTAAATTTGATAAAATATAAATTGGGGGAAAAAAAAAAAAATCTGGAAAAAAATGAAAAAAGACTATTTTACAATATTTATGGTGAGTCAATGTAACTCCAGCTAATTTATCATGCTTTAATATCTTACTTTTTTTTTTGGTAAAACAGGATTCTGAATCTCTTTGGCTCATTCAAAAAAAGGCTGTCCGTCAAAGGCAGACTTTATTCCATTACCTGCTGCTGATGAAATAAATGTAAATATAACATCTATAAATTTAGACGTAAGACAGATTTTGATTTCTCCACAAACCCATTTCCAGAGTCGTGTGCTGCCTCTGTGTCGTTGAATCCAAGACGAGTCGAGGAGTGCTTTGTTGGAGCATCTGTGGAGTAATTGAAGGCCGGCTCCGAGATGGACACGATGATTACAGAGTGTGGCTCCTGCCTTTTCCCTCCGCTTCACGTCAGACACACATTTGTCTTTTATAAAGCCTCTGTTACCTGCAGCTTCGCCGCTCGTCGCGTTTAAAGCAAAGGAAATGGAGCTGAAATGAATCTTGGCCAATGTTTCTGTCAGGTTTGAAAGAACACGCCTCATTTAAGTCGCACTGTTCTGATTTAAAATGTACAGTCGACACAGAACTGAACAGAATCTAGGTCAGACGAGCACTACTTCCATTCTTTTATCCAAAACCAGTGTTACAACTGACACCACTGGAGTCAAGGGGGGTGTAGGTGTCTTGCCCAAGGACACGACGACAGTATGAACTGTGGGGAGAGTGGGAATCGAACCATCAACCTTCTGGTTTTAGGACACCGAGCCCCTAAATTTACACCTCCCCCCCCCAACGTGTTCCATTTTAATTTAACCCAAACTCTTTGTATTTAAAGATACAACCTAATATTTCCAGTCTTCAGTTTTTGGGAAACCTTTGAAGTAACAAGCTCCAGAACTGAACCATGAGCGGTGTGTTTAACCATGTTTTGGTCAGCAGTAATGTGACACACATTATTGTTGTCATTACACACAAAAAAAAATTTAATTCTGCTCAAAGGTTTTTTTTTTTTATGCTTTTTACCCGTTTCAGTTTTGTTACCAGGTTCAAAAGCACTTTGTTTCAAAGTAGTTTTCAGTCAAACATTTTAAGTTGTGTGCAAGTGAAAATAAAAGGAGTTCAGACCAAAATAAAGGCACTGACATGTTCATGTTTTAAATAAAGATCATTTTTCCACAAAGCAGCTCACAATAGTTTTACAAACGTACACAGACCGTGGCAGAAACACTCTCCAGTGACAAACGGTTCAGAAACAAAACCAACGTTCAGACATGAATAAAACCAGCGAAGCTTTGTTTCGTAGCACCTCTCTACGTTTTCACAAAGTGCTCCCAGACTCGTCTCTATCGTCGATATAAGGCTGTCGGCTAAAAAGACCGCACACAAACAACCACGAACAGAGCGACTTTGGTTTAAGTCCATTGACACAAAACGACAGACATTCAAGTCAAATAATCTTGGCTTTTCTCATTTTTTTATCCACTTTTTCGTCTTTGTTCGGTTTTTATACAACAAAATAGAGGCTCTGGAGTCGAGTGGGAGGCTCGGCGTTAATCGTACTCGTCGTAGTCCGGGGCCAGGTCGTCGCCCTGATAATACGTGCCCTGAGTCGAATAAGAGCGTGTCTTCATCGAGCAGTTGGTGTCCATCAGAATCGCCTGGAAAAAAGAAGAGTGTTTAAAGGCAGTTCTTTTACAAGTTTACGAAAGAAAAGAACATGCAGGAAAAGTGACTTTAATGTTTGTGCCCAGTGTCAGAAAAATCATTGTTCAAGTGATGAAAAAGACAGAAATATGTAGTGCATGTAGACCTTAATACCAAGTAACAAAAATGGGTGCTCAAAAAAAAAAAAACTTATTCTGTGAATAAAAAAATAAAAATAAATAAAAAAAAGTGTGACAAAGAAAAAAAAAATTGAAAAATAAATTTGGGGGAAATTTTTTTCTTTAAATCAAAAATTTTACAAGACAATTTTGAAAATTGAAGTTTATTTAAAAAGAAGGTTGAAAAAGAATTTGTAAAAAAAAAAAAAGACTCCATATTTGTTAAAAAAAAAGTTGCTAATATTTGTAGAAAAGTTACCCTTTTTCTTAAAAAAAAAAAAAAAATCTCTAAAATTTAAACATTTCCAAAGATTCCTCTGGACATAAACATTAAAATGGGACAATACTGGCTGGTTGCACCAGTGGAAAACAGAATGATGAGATAAATGTCAGAAGTTAGGAGGAGGGTGGGATGAGATGATGGTTGGATATTGATTCATGAGCAGCAGGTGAAGGGAACATGCAGACGGCATGATCATTATCTGGTCGATAGCTCCTGAAAAACATGCAAATGTTAAATCATTTCTTCATTCATCTTTTGTTGCTGACCATTCACGTTTCAAGTCTTAGTCAAGAGCTGAATGTAGGACCCCCCCTCTGCCCCGTCCCCCAGTGGACACTGGTGCATGCGTTTGTCGAGCTCTTACAATTTTCTCCTCGTTTCCCGGTGGATTCCTGAGGAAAATGCAAAGCGGAGCAAATAAAATGTCCACCAGACCGATGATGGTCATGAGCCACGGGAAACCGATGCTTTCGGCGATGGAGCCCCCGATGGACGGACCTGGAATCAGCAGCACAAGGACACGGAACTGAAACAGGTTTGTTAACACGACCATTTACATCTACAGTCTACAAAATCTGTCCCCCCAGACACAAAGCCCTCAGTCCTGCAGCGAGGGTACGGTCCAGTCAGTTCCAGTCATGTGCATTTAGTTTTACTGTCTTCAAGTTAAAGAGTGGAGAAGGAACATGGACCAGACCAAGTTCAATTATATTACATCCAGCAGTTACACAGGCCTTTTTTCTGACTCCACTTAAGAAAAGCAGAGAAGGCTGTCGTGGTCCTGGCAAAGTTACGTCTGACCTTCATTTAGTTTGGTCCAAAAAGCCCCTGTTCATTGTGTTCACAACTTCACCAAACGAAAAATAAAAACCCAAATCACCTCCACTGTCAGACAGTTTGGAAGATAGACTATTTTTTCAGTTTATTTTTTTTTTATTTGCTAAAAGTTACGAGCCGATGTACCAGTCTCTTCCAGTTTGGGCTCATTCAGACCTCTCAGTCCTGTTGGGGTTTACATTTTAATCAACTGTTCCAGAGTTTAGGAGGTAGGGGGTCTCGGAGCAGGTTTAGCGGCTCTGAGGTTCATCTGGACAAAAACCATAAGAGCCAACCCCTCCTGGGTCAGGTATCTCTAAAACCCAGTAATAAAAGACATTAATATTCATCCAGTGTTCTTTGTTACGAGTGTGTCGTGGGCTTGAGCCTGGCGTTGTCCTCTTGTGCTCGTCTGTGACTGGACAGTAGGGGGAGCTGTGATCACGTGTGGTCTTTACCTAAAGCGAAGCCCATGCAGAAGGCCACGTCTGCGATGGCGTAGACGCTGCCGTAAACAGAGACGTGTCGTAGATCCACCAAGTATCCCATAAGCGGCATCATCGACGAGTCCACCATCCCTGAAACGACGAGGACAGTCAGGGCACGGCTCTGTGCGCCGCTAATAAAACAGATTCATTGTAAATGTAGACACTGACCGATGGCAAAACCGACACCGAAGTTTGGAACGATCAGACCATAGATGTTACTGGCAAACGGCACCTGAGGGAAAAAAAATAAAATGTTACTGTAGCCGTCTTTAATTAAACACCGTCTGATCAGATTAATCAATAATCCTGGTTTAGTTTGGATTAATAATACATTACATTTATACTACGACTAATTACATCTAAATATGACTCAAGCACTCACATTATTCATTCACTCCACAGTCACACACTGGTGGTGCTAAACTACATCATGAGTCTCCAACCACCAACGAACATACTCACATTCAACACCAGAGCCACAGACAGTTCTGCCCAAGGGCACAAGGACAGTATGAACTGTTAATAAAGATGACATTTTTATAGCTCCCTTTATATTAACACTTTAGATCACAGCCGGTACTTACAGGGTAATTACCGGGTCCTAGAGTGTAATTACCGGGTCCTACAGTGTAATTACCGGGTCCTACAGTGTAATTACCGGGTCCTACAGTGTAATTACCGGGTCCTACAGTGTAATTACCGGGTCCTACAGTGTTTTATACACGTTGTAGACCGTTACACCCTGTGCCCTGTGGTAAGTACACAGTAATATCCACCAAATACTGGGCTGTAAAGGCAGTGTGGCATGCAGTGTTGTGCCTGAACGCGTTCATTGAACGATAGTTCATGAACTCGTTCATATTTTGGGTGAACGTGAACTGAACGTGCTGTATTACTGCCTGATGAACGTTACTGTGAACTCGTTCAGTCTGGTGTCTCTGAACGGCACGCTCTCTCAGGTTAACTTCGTTCAATAGGGTGCCAGATTTCTATAGAGCCTTCCAGGCGAAAACCCGGCTAAAACACACCGCAAACGGGTCTTAATATGTAGCGGAAAAACACCAAACCTGGCAACACCAGCCACCAGTGTCCGCCGCATGCGTGACGCTGGCGTCATCAAAAAAAAAAAAAGCATGGAGGCGACAGCAGCATGTAGTAAGGCGTATGATCATTTAAATTCATTCATGTAACTTGTTTGTTGAACCTGCCTGGTCTATTTTTCCAGGATTCCAATATTCTGTTTTAGCATGTGGACAATGGAAAATTATTAAAATTTAAAAACGTTTTCACCTTAATGATTACTGTCCTGTTTTTCTTTGAATAATTCCTCATTAAAAAAGACCATTCAAGCAGCACGTTTGTCCTCATGTTCTTGAGAATGTACTGTAGGGTTGAAAGCTGCAGCTGCTACTAGTGTGGAGTGAATGGACAGCAACAAAGCATTAAAGCAACAATGTGAAAAAAAAGAACTATGAACTAGTTCATTTTTGGAACTGTGAACTTAGTTCAAAATTTTGAAGTTTGAACTGAACTGAACTAGTTCATTTTAAAATTTGTGAACTGAACTTTGAACTAGTTCTTGTAGAAAGTGAACTTTCCCAACACTGGTGGCATGTGACTCTTTAATTTAACACTCATGTTAGAATATGAGTTCTGAGTTTGTGTGAGGCCTTTCTGAGTCGGTGTTTGCAGAGGAGCCAGGGTAAAGTCAGTGAAACGGGCTACAGCCTCAGATCAGATTAAAACAGTTATAATTCAATAAGAATGTGCTATGGTTCAAAGCCAGATGGAACAGTCCTGTTTACGACGTTAAACCCATCGACTTTTTCTCAGAAACAGGGGCCACAAGGCTTTGTCTTTAACAAGAAAAGGTCTGGAGCCTTTTTTTAAAGTTTCATTTGGTTGTGGACACAAAGACTATAATAGTTTAACAAATAATCTGCAAAAACACTGTTTGAACAAGCTCTGCTCTGCTTCATGGTTTGTTCTTTATCATTATTGTTCAACATCAAGTTTATTTGGGGGCAAAGACGCTTTACATATCCATTTTTCATTCACTCCACAGTCACACACTGGTGGTAGTAAGCTACATCTGTAACCACAGCTGCCCAGGATTTGAACAGGTTTGAACGTGGCTGCCACGTCTCAGTTCAAATCCAACTAAAACCTGTTCAAATCCAACTAAAACCTGTTCAAATCCCTCTGAAACCCTGAGGTTTAGAGGGTTTGTGTATTAGAGCAGACAGTGTCGCTCGTTTTAACGACAGACAGTGTATAATGTACTCACACAGATGACGCTGATGCCCACCAGGACCATCCCGATCAGAGCACACAGCCACCTGCAAGAGCCCAGACACAGGTGAGCTGCAACAACTCCAGGAAACGAGTGACCCTTTATGAACCCGGATTAGGTCAAAGGTCACTCTTTATACTTGATTTTTAGGTTAGTATGTTGGCAACAGTGAGCTAATAACATCAGGCACGGGCGAGACTCAGAGCTCAGACTAAATCATGGACAGTGGACTTGGTCAGAAATAGACACGTTTCCACTTTTTGAAAACGATTGAACTCATACCATTTATGGCACAAATTGAAGAAATATTAAATGCATTAGGATTGTGTTTTTTTCCATGTCTCATGATGCCCGCACGTCCCTGATCCGTAAAGAAAATGAGCCCAGAAAGAGTTTTATTTTTGACCCTTTGAAGCCTCTGTAGTCTGTGGAGTTAAAACTGAAACTGAGAAGATCAAAGAAACAAAGAAAGAATAAAATGCAGCCAAATAGAAACCACAGCATGAGATAAATCCCCTTCACAATAAAAGCATAAAAACTCACTTATCGTCCCGAAACAGATAAGTGTCATTTCTCACCTGGCCGTCTGCCTGTGAGGAGGATATTAAAGAGTCCATCTTAAACTGTTCAAGTCCTCCTTAAAACCTGTTTGGATCCGTTTTAAAAACTGTTCAAAACCTCTAGAACCTGATCAAACTTGTTTTAATCCAACTAAGCCAATTGTTAAACCCCCCTCCCCCCAAAAAAGATTAAAATTACACCAAGTTTAAACACATATCACAATAAAACCCCACATTTCATGAATCCCTTTCACAATAAAAGCGCTGAAGCTCATATGAAGCAGAGTGAGATAAGTGTGTCTCACCTGCCGGTCCTGTGAGCCAGCGTCCCGAAGATGTTTGTCCCGATCAGGTACGAGATGGAGGCCGGCAGGAAGGCCACGCCTAGAGACGACACACACAAAGCCCAGGTCTCATTAAAACCTGATCCTTATCCATGAGCCGCAGACCGAGCCGCGGCTGTAATTTCCTGTTTGGAGCCGAGGCGTGTTATCTGTCACCGGCTTCATATGAACGAGTCATATCTGAGATTCTGACGACCGCAGGAGATTAGAAATCAGAACCGCACAGACCGAGGCTTTCATAAAGAACGGAGGAAACGGTAGGTTCAAGTCCAACCAAAACCTGTTCAAGTCCATCCAATACCTGTTCAAGTCCAACCAAAACCTGTTCAGGTCCAACCAAAACCTGTTCAAGTCCAACCAAAACCTGTTCAAGTCCAACCAAAACCTGTTCAAGTCCATCCAAAACCTGTTCAAGTCCAACCAAAACCTGTTCAAGTCCATCCAATACCTGTTCAAGTCCAACCAAAACCTGTTCAAGTCCAACCAAAACCTGTTCAAGTCCATCCAAAACCTGTTCAAGTCCAACCAAAACCTGTTCAAGTCCAACCAAAACCTGTTCAGGTCCAACCAAAACCTGTTCAAGTCCATCCAATACCTGTTCAAGTCCAACCAAAACCTGTTCAGGTCCAACCAAAACCTGTTCAAGTCCAACCAAAACCTGTTCAAGTCCAACCAAAACCCGTTCAGGTCCATCCAAAACCTGTTCAAGTCCAACCAAAACCTGTTCAAGTCCATCCAATACCTGTTCAAGTCCAACCAAAACCTGTTCAGGTCCAACCAAAACCTGTTCAAGTCCGTCCAATACCTGTTCAAGTCCAACCAAAACCTGTTCAGGTCCAACCAAAACCTGTTCAAGTCCAACCAAAACCTGTTCAAGTCCATCCAAAACCTTTTCAAGTCCATCCAAAACCTGTTCAGGTCCAACCAAAACCTGTTCAAGTCCAACCAAAACCTGTTCAAGTCCATCCAAAACCCGTTCAGGTCCAACCAAAACCTGTTCAAGTCCATCCAAAACCTGTTCAGGTCCAACCAAAACCTTTTCAAGTCCATCCAAAACCTGTTCAGGTCCAACCAAAACCTGTTCAGGTCCAACCAAAACCTGTTCAAGTCCATCCAAAACCTGTTCAAGTCCAACCAAAACCTGTTCAAGTCCAACCAAAACCTGTTCAAGTCCATCCAAAACCTGTTCAGGTCCAACCAAAACCTGTTCAGGTCCAACCAAAACCTGTTCAAGTCCAACCAAAACCTGTTCAAGTCCATCCAAAACCTGTTCAGGTCCAACCAAAACCTGTTCAAGTCCATCCAAAACCTGTTCAAGTCCATCCAAAACCCGTTCAAGTCCAACCAAAACCTGTTCAAGTCCAACCAAAACCTGTTCAAGTCCAACCAAAACCCAGTGAAGTTTATTTGAAGCATACACAGTTACTGATCCACAGAGAACAAGTAATAAAAACTTTACCGAGCTGCCATTTCCGAGCGCACATGGTCTCCATCATCCAGATTGGCAGAGTGGGCTCCATCATCGCGATCCCCATGTTCCCAAAGCAGATGGCCCCTGAGACAAATCAAAAGTGACAGTTTGTTTTTTAGTGGCCTTTTGTTCGTTATTTGGTACATTTAGCTTTTTAGCTCAATCGAACTGCACCAGACTTAAAAAAAACTTTGAGAGGAAACAAAGCTGGTGTGAACGCTGTACCCTGTAAGTGAACAGAACACCTGAGCAGTCCATGACCAGGCTTTACTCTGTGTCCTCTGTTAGTCCTCTTTGTTCTTAAAGACAAACTGAACAGAACAGGGTTAGGACAGGTACCTGCAGCGATGATGATGTACGGGTCCTTCATCAGCGTCAGCAGAGGAGTGCCCTTCTGACTCTGGAAACACAAACAGTCATCCGAGTTATGTCAGGTTTGACATTTTCTATCAAGTCAACATTCTTTCATTTCCACACCGTCAACACTAGGGGGAGACATTTGCATCCATTTGTCCAGAACTGATCTTTTATGCAGGTGAGAAAAAGAACAATCGTTCTCTAATACCAGGACTAATCCTAGCTCCCATTGGTCGACACTGATGTCAATAAAGAACAACTGCAGATAAAGACCGTCTGTTCAGAGAAGTGTTCCTGATAACTATTTAATTTAAACAAAAACCTGTTTAAATCCATTTAAAACCAATGAAGTTGGAGCTAAACGTTTATGCTCAGCTCTAAACTCCAGTTTTAGTGGAATGTATTGGTCCAGTTCAACTTTTTTCTGTCGAAGGAGCTTTAAAAAAAAAAAAACACCAGTACGTTTCTGAAGTAGATTTAACAGGAAGTACTTTGGACTTTTACTCCACTACATTTCAGACCAAATGCTGCTCTTTGGAGCCAGATCCACAGCAGCAGGAGGCCCACCCCGAGTCTGAGAAGAAGTGTGGCTGACACCAACAGTCACCCCTCCCTCCCCCCACCCAGGGTTTTAAAACAGGAAGTTTTTTTTTTTATAAAGACACAGCATTACCTGTCCAACAGGAAGTATTTTCAGAGCAAAAGGAAGTCTCTTATTGTGAAAGGAGGTGGGGTCAATGTAGGGTCAGGGGCTGTGTGAGATCAGGAATTTCCAGGACAAAGACAAAAACCTAAACAAAGAGCGAAATAAAAAGGAAAGACCGTCTGAAGCTCAGACTTTTTATTTAGAAAAGCTTTCATGTTCATTGTTTTTATTTCTCTGTAGTTTTACTTTGTAGCACTGAGAGTCTCCAGAACAAAAAGGGAGTTTAAATAAACTATTTGTAAAGTGTTAAAGCCACTGTGGGTCCTGTGGGCTCGTCATTATACACACATGTTCTGGAAATATGGTTTAAATGACTTCAGACCCACTTCAGGAAATGAAAGAGAAAAATAAACTCACCTCCGGCTCCATTTTGGTCGGCTGCAGAACAAACAGCTGCAGAGCTACGAGACAAAAGAACACCTCAGGGTCAGGTGTAGAGATTTCATTTAACAAATGGAACATTCAGTCTATACAATAATATAAAACATTTACATCCACGGCTTTGTTCCAAGTCTATTAACAGTGTTTTAAAAGTGTTCTCTGGAGCCAAGTCCAGTCCCAATAAAAGTGTCTGGAAAATGTCTGTAAATGTGCAGGATACAGCTCTTTTCTCTCCAATTCCAGAAAACTTAAGATTCAATGCAAGCTTTATTTAATCACAAAAGGCTGGGGGTCAACACTGATTCAACGGCAGCAGAGAATCCTGGGAAAGTGTCTGTTCGAGCACAGGACACATCTAAGTCGCAGACACAGAAGTGCGCTCACCAAGACTAACCCTGACTCCCTCAGACGCTCCAGACATAATCCAGCGTACTCTTTTATGACATGGAAAGGTTTGCGGTCGTACCTCCGTCGAACAGAGCGATGAACGCTAGGATCAGGAACGGAGCCGTTTTCCCGACGAACTCGTACAACACACTGCCGAACGGAGGACCGACTGTGGAGACAAACACTTTACTAACACAAACTATTTCCATCATCTGGCTGAAATCTCGGTTTAAAATGGCAGAACCTAAGACGCCCATGGCCAGTCCTCCTAAAGCGATGCCGATGGCGTGACCTCGTTCTTCATCGTCGGTGTAGACGCTGGCCAACATCCCCATTCCTGAAGACACAAGAGTTTAAAGTATTTTCAACAAACGAGGAATAATTAGAGTGTGTTTCACAGTAAAGTCTCCGCGGTCCGTTTTCTGAAGTGTGTCTGCAGGTTAAACGTGGACCATGACAATCAGACAATACACAGTAAAGGTTTTGTCATGTCACAGGGATTCTGTTCAGCTGCCAACATTTTCACAAAACCCGAATTACTTTATTTGTTCAAATAGTACGTTTTATTGGACGTATTGCTAACATTTACTGGAACTAGTTTGAGAACCTTTTTAAAAGTCTTTCCTTCTTTTTTTCCTGAGATGATCTGGACAAAGGGGAGGAGCAAGAGCGAGAATACATGTACCTTATTTCCACAACGATCCAAGATGGCTGCCACTAATGCAAATGTAGAGCACCGACGATAAAATTAAAGAAAATCTTACACATGTGGGACTCTCCCAAAAATAAAACCTTCAAAAAACAGCCAGAAATGGCCCTGGAATCTTTTACAAATGTCCAGAAAGTCATTTTAAATTATGAACATTTATTAATGTTCAGAAAGTCATCTGCCGAAAAGTCAATAGTTTTAACCACTTTTGGATTTAATTAGATGAGACTTTCCTGTATTTGAGGATGTTTTGCACATATCAAGACTCTCCAGGAAATGCTTCAAAACAACTGTATGCATTTATTGATCTAATAATATCTAATATTCACCAGAACAGCCTTGTGTTCTGGAGAAAACAACTTTAAACAGCCGCTGGTTTCTTTCTGATGTGTTAGAAATAAAGCATGTATGACTTCTTTTTTCACCTTATTTTTTAAGATTTAAAATTCAGAGCAGGGGTAAAGTCTGTGGTTTACTGTTACCTGCGACAGACGAACACGAGGAGCCCACTCCCTGAAGAGACCGGGCCACGAACAGCAGCGTGTAACTGGACGAGAACGCAAACACTGGAACAGAAAACATCCGGTCAGGTTCTGCGTTAACAGCGAAGATGGTCTTTAAGTTCAACTCACTGATAGTGGACAGGAACATGATGCAGAATCCAGCGAAGATGGGGATCTGGTATCCTATTCTGGAACAACAGAGACAATCAGAGTCTGACAGAACGCCGGGCGAAGGTCTCAAACAAAAGGTCTCACAGTACAAGTGTACATCCGTCCAACATGTGTCCTCTATAGGACACAGTCACTTTTATAACACCTTTAATTGTGCTTTTATTAATCTTTTCCGGTCATTTTATTGATGTCTTTTCTCAGGTATTTTTTTTAAATCACATGCTTTACCAAATACAGTTTTATCAATTAATCTTTGTTTTTTCCACTTTTCAAACAGACAGCATTACGGCATAAGTTTCTGATCGACGCTGGCAGCCGATTGGTTAAAAAAGTGTTTCTAAATATGGTTTTAATAATCTACAAATAAACCATGGGAAGCAACAAAATGTTTGCTTTTTAAATGGGTTTCAATTGGAGAAAGTTGATTTAGTATAGATTAAATTAAACAGGTTTGATTTAAAATGTACCGTTTTCTAATTTTAAAGTCATAGAAATTGGTTTTATTTTCCAGTAATTCTGTAAATCTCGGAGAATGATGTCTGAAGAATGATGTCTTTCCTTTAAAAGCATCACATGAGTCCAATCCGCTCTGACAGCTGCAGCTATAATCGTCAGAAAAGCAGTTGTATTTGTAGATTTATGACGTCTGAGCGAACCCAGAGACGAACGGAGCCGCAGTAAATACCAGGTTTTAATGCAGTTTTCAGTCAAAGCAGATCGAGAACAAACAGAGCACACTTCCTGATTATGTCTGTTTTTATGCATCAGCTCACGGCAGATGAAGACGGATGAGTCATGAGAGTTTACAGACTCCGACAGAAACCTGAGGAAGAGCGTACTTTGAACAAGACTTGTTCAGACTTTTTACTGGAGTTAAAAAACCTAAAGGCATTGGGCAGCGTGTCCAAAAGTCCACATGGCAAGAACGTTTTTGGACAAATACAGACAGTTTTAGTTGGCCGTGAACAGGTTTAAACAAAGAGACAAATATAGATTTCTGCGCTGGACCTGTGCTTCCTCATGAAAGACTGTTAAACGGAGTCTGAATAGCATCACCAAAGCAGCTGCATTAAAGTGGCCCAAAGACAAATTAGAAATGTATTTTTGAGTTTTATAAATAACACTGGCGTACGACTGAGGCCTCGCCGACATCAGAACATCGAGTCAAACTCACGAGACCAGCAGCTGTAACAGTCTCATGTGGGAGGGTCTAGAGAAGAAAACATTCAAAATACAATTGACAGGATTTCTAAACCAGGTCCAAAACCAGGTCCAAAACCAGGCCCAAAACCAGGTTTGTTTGGACATTTTTGGATGAGTCTATAAAATGGAAGAGTACAGTGTTGTTGTGGTCAGTAATATAATAATGATAAATCTGCAATACCCCAACATGATTTTTGCTGTTTTAAGCCTTACTTCAGCTTTATTTTTGCTTCAGAAAAGACTCGATTTCAAACCCAGTTCAGACCTGGTTTTGGCCCGTTTTGTCCTAGTTTAGTCCAGGCTTGATCCTTTGTTTTAGCTCAGTGTTAAGTCCTGCTTAGGTCTTGATGCAGCCCAGAATTATACCTGGTTTAAACCTCAACACGGCCCAGTTTTGACCTGGTTTAGCACTGTTTTAGACCTACATCAGTCCTGAAGAAAAGGTTAAAGCGAAAGCATCTGGACTCAGTTTGGTCTCTAATTCCAAGAGACTTAATCAATTCTGAGATCAACTGTAAGAGAGCTGGGCTTGACCTGAAACTAACTCTGATTGGACAGCAATGTCCCAGTTTTGTCCAGAGAGGCCAGATGGTTTGAGAGAGGGCTGAAGGAAGCCATTTTTGTTCAAATGGCAAAGCCCTCCTTGAACAGACGAGGTGGCCTCAGATTCATGTTGCCTAGTATTTACAACAGTGTTCTGAAACATAAAACTAAAGAGTTTGACTCTAGAACAACAAACAGCACCTGAATGAAACAGTGTCACTAACGACTCTCCTGAGCCTTAACGACTATAACATTAGGAGTCACACTGTCCATTCAGAGCCAACGACTATGAGACCAAAACAGTCAGGTTTAGTTTCAGGTTAAGCCCCTCCCTCTAGAGATATAAGCTCAGCTCTTACAGTTCATCTCAGAACTGATAAAGTCTCTTGGAATTAGAGACAAAACGTCTTCACCTTAAAAAAACTATACCAGTTCAGACCTGGTTCTCACCTGTTTTTAGTCCCGGTTCAGACCCGGTTCAGACCAGGTTCTCACCTGTTTTTAGTCCCAGTTCAGACCCGGTTCAGACCCGGTTCTCACCTGTCTTTAGTCCCGGTTCAGACGCGGTTCTCACCTGTTGGTCAGCGGTCCGATGAAGGGGTTGGTGATGAGCTGAACGGTGGCTTTAGACGCGAACAACAGTCCCACTTTGACGTTTTCATTCACTAAACCCTTTGTGGAGGGGGGGCAGTCCGAGCTGTTGGCCGGGACCTCATTTGGACCTGGACCTGGACTCTGACTGGAATTACTGGAGGCAGGGGTGGTCCATGAAGACTTGACGGAGTTGTCGTACAGAGACACGATGTTCTGGAAGGAGCTCGAGACGTTGGTGCTGTTTTTGGCTGGAATCTGTGTCGTCTCGTCGAGCTGATACAGGTAATTAGGAATTATGGGAACTGTAGGAGAAAAGGGTCACATGGTCAGACCTCAAAGTGGTACAGGCCGTGTCAGTTTGAGTTTCCTCTGAAGAGGCTTGTGTTTAATACGTAAAGACTTATTTGTAAAAACAGAGATTATACTAGGCCCCAGAAATCTAAGACACACCATCAGAACATTTAGAGACTCTAGATCAGAGGGCCTCATAGTGGGGTCCAGGGCAAAAAAGGAGTTTGAGTTTGCTCGCCAAAGGTCGGCATGTTTCTTGACTGAAAATGCATCCTGACTGCTTTAATCTGTAAGGACTGGGAACTAGGTCTGTTCATTATCTCCGCGGCAGTTCTGCCGCAGAGTTTTTTTAATTTTTATTTATGACTCCAACATGGCACCCCCCGCGGCAGACGTGTTTGCTCGCTCCACGCTTAATTGTTTTACTTTTCTTTTTTTGTGTGTGTTTTTCGTTCTTTCTGCAGTGCACAAATGCCATGCACTGCTAACATACAACCGACAGGCATTATTGGACATCGCCAACTCACGAAACTTCGATTTTAGTGGTTCTATTCCGCTGGAGCTACAACTCATTGTTGTAAAAAAAAAAAACTCCGCGGCAGCACTCAGCAAACTCCATGACGTCATCAGCACGTTAGAAACGGCTCATCCTGACGCTGTTTTTATTGTTGCTGGTGACTTCAACCACTGTAGTTTGCGGACTGTATTCCCCAAATACCACCAGCATGTTGACATTCCCACCCATGATAAAAACACTCTTGACCACGTCTACAGCAACATACGTGGTGCATACAGGGCTGCACCCCGCCCCCACTTCGGACACTCGGACCACATTTCTTTGTTCCTGTACCCTGCTTACAGACAAAGACTGAAACAAGCACACCCTGTCACCAAACAGATCAAACTCTGGACCCCGGAGAGCGAGATCACCCTGCAGGATTGTTTTGCACTGACAGACTGGGATGTGTTTAAAGCTGCAGCCACTGTGGAGGACTCTTCCATCAGTGTACAGGATTATGCTGAGTATGTGTCTGGGTACATCAGCACTTGTGTTGACAACATCGTGCCCACCATACAAATCAGGAAGTTTCCCAACCAGAAGCCCTGGATAAACAGTCAGGTACGTCACATGCTGCGTGCTCGCTCTCTTGCATTTAGATCAGGCAATGAGAACGAGTACAAAGCTGCAAAGTATGGACTGAGAAGAGCCATCACAGCGGCCAAGAGGCAGTACAGAGAGAAGCTGGACAGCTTCTACTCTACTGCTGATTCAGGGCGGATGTGGCAAGGCCTGCAGCACATCACAGACTACAGGACCACCACCAACAACATCGCATCAACAGACAGCCTGCCGGATGAACTCAACAACTTCTACGCCCGCTTTGAGGCTCCCAGCAACACTGCAGATAGGGAGCTCACACACACCTGGTTCACCCAACCCCCCTCCCCTCCACCAACCATCTCAACAACCCAGGTACACAGAGCTCTGAGGAAGATCAACCCCCGCAAAGCAGCAGGACCAGACAACATTCCTGGGCGGGCCCTCAGAGCATGTGCCAACGAGCTGGTTGATGTTTTCACCTCCATCTTCAACCTCTCCCTCAGCCAGCGCATTGTACCATCATGCTTCAAGACCACGACCATCGTCCCCCTGCCCAAGAAGAACCCACCCACCTGCCTGAAGGACTACAGGCCAGTGGCACTAACTCCAATCATTATGAAGTGTTTCGAGAGAGTGGTGCTGGCCCACATTCAGAGCAGCATACCGGACACCATTGACCCCCTGCAGTATGCCTACCGGCCCAACAGGTCTACCTCGGATGCAATCGCTACTGCCGTCC
>CM044552.2:747500-752500 GCA_024416835.2 Perccottus glenii | reverse complement strand
CAACCTATACTACCAAATTACTCACACAAAACGTCCTAAAAATATATGATATTCATATTATTCACTCACCGTAAATATTGCATATTAATGATGTTGGAAATTCATTAGAAACATGAGCAAATATCTACTTTGTTGAATATACAGCTAAACAAAAATATACAGCTTTCAAAATGCAAGGCGGGTTTTAATCTCCAAATAGCATGCGTTACTCGTCGTGGGCGCTTTGACGCAGCCATTCTGAGTAAAAATTAAAATAATCAAATGGCATCATTTAAGTTTTCTAGAGAAGGGCCGTACGGCCATTATGGGTATTAAAGGGAAACATAAACATTAGAATAGTCAGCTAAAGTTGCAATTGAATAAGTTAACTCTGCTAACCTATCTACAAAAACAATGCAAAATAGCTTATGCTGTGTTATTTGACTTTAGCTGACTGAGTGGCTAGTGCAGTGGGTGACAATCTGACAGACTATATAATGGCAACAACGATTAAGTTGTCTTATTATAATATTCATTAATTTAGGTAAATCATCATCTTACGTAGGTGGCCCAACCAGGCCCACACACACACACACTTTCCTCCTGCACCCGCCTGATTAACACTCCCTCCCTGTTAATCATGTAGCTAACATGCTTACCGTTTCAATTACACTCTCCTGCTCACTCTGTCCCTCCTTGACTTTACTATCAGACACCTGCTCCTCTGCCTGGGTCCCGCGGCGCTGCCATGGCTAGTCACCTCTCCTTCATGTTTCTGCAAAAATGTCGTCAGGTAGCTACTGTAGGCTTGGATACTGGCGCTACAGCACTAAACATGTCTGTTATTTTGCACATGTTGAGGCATCAACCTCTAGCATTTTATTTTGGCCCGCAACTTCTCCACCCCCTTGCACTTTGTTTCTCCATCCTAAATCCACAGATTTCTGGCTCTGAGCCACTAACTGCATCTGACACAAGATACAGAGGAGGAGGGTGGAGCCTGTTAAGAGATGATTAGGCCAGCCCAGTGTCAGTATGAAAAATGAACCAATGGGCACTGTCCCTGCTTTATGGGCCGGTCATTGGCCAATTAAAAAAAAAAAAAAAAAAAAAATTCATATTATATGGACAAGCCCCCAAGTGCGTCAGCCCACCGGGCATTTGCCCGGTATGCCAGATTACCAGTCCAGCCCTGTGTGCGAGTGTGCGTGTGTGTGCGTGTGTGTGCTAGTGTGCGTGTGTGTGCTAGTGTGTGTGCTACTGTGCGTGTGTGTGCTAGTGTGTGAGCTGGTGTGCGTGTGTTTGCTAGTGTGCATGTGTGTGCTAGTGTGTGTGCTATTGTGCGTGTGTGTGCTAGTGTGCGTGTGTGTGCTAGTATGCGTGTGTGTGTGTGTGCTAGTGTGCGTGTGTGTGCTAGTGTGTGTGCTAGTGTGTGCTAGTGTGTGTGCTAGTGTGCTGTGTGTGTGCTGAGTGTGCGTGTGTGTGTGTGTGTGCTGTGTGTGCTAGTGTGCGTGTGTGTGTGTGCGTGTGTGTGCTAGTGTGCGTGTGTGTGCTAGTGTGCATGTGTGTGCTAGTGTGTGTGCGTGCTAGTGTGCATGTGTGTGCTAGTGTGTGTGTGCGTGTGCTGTGTGTGTGTGTGCTAGTGTGTGCGTGTGTGTGCTAGTGTGCATGTGTGTGCTAGTGTGCGTGTGTGTGCTAGTGTGCGTGTGTGTGCTAGTGTGCATGTGTGTGTGCTAGTGTGCTGTGTGTGCTGTGTGCTGTGCGTGTGTGTGCTAGTGTGTGTGTGTGTGCTAGTGTCATGTGTGTGCTAGTGTGTGTGTGTGTGTGTGCTGTGTGTGCGTGTGTGTGCTAGTGTGTGCGTGTGTGTGCTAGTGTGTGTGCATGTGTGTGTAGTGTGTGTGTGTGCTAGTGTTGTGTGTGTGTGTGTGCTAGTGTGCGTGTGTGTGCTAGTGTGTGTGTGCTGTGTGCTAGTGTGTGTGTACTGAGTAATGCGTGTGTGTGTGTGTGTGTGTGTGTGCGTGTGTGTATGTGTGTGCAGTGTGCTGTGTGTACTTGAGTGTGTGTGTAATAAGTGTGTGTGCTGTGTGCTAGTGTGTGTGTGTGTGCTGCAGTGTGTGTGTGTGTGCTAGTGTGTGTGTGTGTGTGCATGTGAACTGTGTGTGTGTGCTGTGTGTGCTAGTGTGTGTGTGTGTGCTAGTGTGCGTGTGTGCAGTGTGTGCGTGTGTGTGCTAGTGTGTGTGTGCTGACCAGTGTGTGTGCTGAGTGTGTGTGCACCATGTGTGTGTGCAGTGTGTGTGTGTGTCACTGTGTGTGTGTGTGTGTGCTAGTGTGCGTGTGTGTGTGCTAGTGTGTGTGTGTGTGTGCTGTGTGTGTGTGCGCTAGTGTGTGTGTGCTAGTGTGCGTGTGTGTGCTGAGTGTGTGTGTGTGTGCTAGTGTGCGTGTGCCATGTGTGTGCTAGTGTGTGTGTGCTAGGTGTGTGTGCTGTGTGTGCTGTGTGTGTGTGTGTGTGCTCTGTGTGTGTGCTGAGTGTGCATGTGTGGTGCTGCCCAGTGCGTGTGTGTGCAGTGTGCTGTGTGTGTGCTAATGCGTGTGTGTGTGTGTGTGTGTGTGCGTGTGTGTGTGTGTGCTAGTGTGTGTGGCTGTGTGTGCGTGTGTGCTAGTGTGCTGTGTGTGCTAGTGTGTGTGCTGTGCCAGTTGTGTGTGCTAGTGTGTGTGTGTGTGTGTGTGTGTGTGTGTGTGTGTGTGTGTGTGTGTGTGTGTGTGTGTGTGTGTGTGTGTGTGTGTGTGTGTGTGTGTTGTGTGTGTGTGTGTGAGTATGCGTGCGTGTGTATGTGTGTATGTGAGTGAGTGAGTGAGTGTGTGTGTGTGTGTATGTGTGTGTATGTGTGTATGTGAGTGTCTGTGTGTATAGCTCTCAGTGTGTTAATTCCCCTGCGTGTATGTGTGTATGGTTGTGTGTGTATGTGTGTATGTGAGTGTCTGTGTGTACAGCTCTGTGTTTAATTCCCCTGCGTGTATGTGTGTATGGTGTGTGTGTGTATGTGTGAGTATGTGTGTATGTGTGTATGTGTGTGTGTGTGTATGTGTGTGTGTGTGAGTGAGTGTGTGTATGTGTGTGTGCGTGTGCGACACGTGTGTATTACATTACATTTATAGTACATATTCACCTGTAAATGCTGTTTATAGAAAGAGACACCTGTAATTATATTTATGGCACACACTCACCTTTATAGTAATAACCATCTGTATATTTATATTCATTGTACATATTACCTGTAAATCCTGTACATCTCCATATCCTGCATGTGTAATGACAATAAAGTTGAATCTAATCTAATCTAATCTAGTGTGCGGTGTGTGTGTGTGTGTGTGCTAGTGTGCATGTGTGTGTGTGCTAGTGTGCGTGTGTGTGTGCTAGTGTGCGTGTGTGTGTATGTGTGTGCTAGTGTGTGTGCTAGTGTGCATGTGTGTGTAGTGTGCGTGTGTGTGTGTGTGTGTGCGTGTGTGTGTGTGCTAGTGTGCGTGTGTGTGCTAGTGTGTGTGCTACTGTGCGTGTGTGTGCTAGTGTGTGCTTGCGTGTGTGTAGTGTGTGTGTGCTAGTGTGCATGTGTGTGTGCTAGTGTGCGTGTGTGTGCTAGTATGCGTGTGTGTGTGTGTGTGCTAGTGTGCGTGTGTGTGTGTGTGTGTGTGTGTGTGTGCTAGTGTGCGTGCGTGTGTGCTAGTGTGTATTTGTGTGTGTGCTTGTGTGTGCTAGTGTGCATGTGTGTGTGCTAGTGTGCGTGTGTGTGTGCTAGTGTGTGCTGTGTGTGTGTGTGTGCTAGTGTGCGTGTGTGTTCTAGTGTGCGTGTGTGTGTGTGCTAGTGTGTGTGTGTGCTAGTGTGTGTGTGTGCTAGTGTGTGTGTGTGTGTGCTAGTGTGCGTGTGTGTTCTAGTGTGCGTGCTAGTGTGTGTGCTAGTGTGTGTGTGTGCTAGTGTGTGTGTGTGTGTGTGCTAGTGTGCGTGCATATGTGTGCTAGTGTGTGTGTGCTAGTGTGTGTGCTAGTGTGTGTGCTAGTGTGCGTGTGTGTGCTAGTCTGCGTGCTAGTGTGTACTAGTGTGCGTGTGTGTACTAGTGTGCGTGTGTGTGTGTGTGTGTGTGTGTGTGTGTGTGTGTGTGTGTGTGCTAGTGTGTGTGCTAGTGTGCGTGTGTGTGCTAGTGTGTGTGCTAGTGTGCGTGTGTGTGCTAGTGTGTGCTGTGTGTGTGCGTGTGTGTGCTAGTTTGTGAGCTAGTGCTAGTGTGAGTGTGCATGCTAGTGTGTGTGCTAGTGTGTGTGTGCTAGTGTGCGTGTGTGTGTGTGCTAGTGTGTGTATGTGTGCTAGTGTACATGTGTGTGCTAGTGCTGTGTGTGTGTGTGTGTGTGCTAGTGTGCGTGTGCGTGCTTGTGTGTGTGCTAATGTGCGTGTACGTGCCTATGTGTGCGTGTGTGTGCTAGTGTACATGTGTGTGCTACTGTGCGTGTGTTTGCTAGTGTGCGTGTGTGTGTGCTAGTGTGTGTGCTAGTGTGTGTGTGCTAGTTGTGTGTGCTAGTGTGCGTGTGTGTGCTAGTGTGCGTGTGCTAGTGTGCGTGTGCGTGCTAGTGTGTGTGCTAGTGTGTGTGTGCTAGTGTGTGTGTGCTAGTGTGTGTGTTGTGTGTGCGTGTGTGCGCTGTGTGTGCGTGTGTGCGCTAGTGTGCGTGTGCGTGCTAGTGTGTGTGTGTGTGTGTGCGTGTGTGTTGTGCTAGTGTGCGTGTGTGTGCTAGTGTGTGCGTGTGTGTGCTAGTGTGTGTGTGTGTGTGTGTGTGTGCTAGTGTGTGTGCTAGTGTGTGTGTGCTAGTGTGCGTGTGTGTGCTGTGTGTGCGTGTGTGCTGTGTGTGTGCTAGTGTGTGTGTGTGTGTGTGTGTGTGCTAGTGTGCTTGTGTGTGCTGGTGTGCGAGTGTGTGTGTGTGTGTGTGCTAGTGTGTGTGTGCTGTGTGTGCGTGTGTGTGCTAGTGTGTGTGTGTGTGC